>JAJJMB010002292.1:1953218-2055726 GCA_023531105.1 Papaver atlanticum | reverse complement strand
GGGGGTCCGGACCTATCGTCTCGGCTTAGAGCAATGCTATTACTCGAAAAAAAAAAAAAAAAAAAAAAAAAAACTTGGATAATTGTTTGGCTCAAGGTTTTGGCTTTGGTACCCTGGCTTTCACGACGTTTGGCGAGCTTGGTGAGGATATGATTGGTTTACTTAAGAGGCTGCATAATCATCTGTCTAGGTTTGATGTTAGTGCAAAGAAATGTAATTTCTTTTTTCACAGATTAGGAATTGTGATTCAGAAAGGTGTTGGAGCCCAGCTAGTCGCTAGGATTCTAACTAGTTTCTTGTCGTCTGATGATGTACTTGATATTTAGAAGTTTCAATATAATTAAAAAATAATAAGATATTTGATATTTCAATAAATTGAAATATGTTGATTGACCCAAAAAATGTGCTTAATTTTAGTATCTATAAGTAAAGATAGTGTATTTTTTGATATTTTCGCATTTAAATTTTTATGAATGAATATATCTTTGTGTTAGAGCACTGCTCGGTCGAACTCGCAAAGCGTTGTTATCTCAAGCTTGTTTGTCAAGTTTAGTGATCAAAACTATAAGTCTTGATTTCTAGTATACTTATAGTAATGTCTCGGACTAGGATAGATTGTATAGTTGAGCTTTAGACTTCATGGTGTTCATCAATTGAAGAAGAAGAACTAATGAGGAGAGCTTGTGGAACTTCATCGACAAAAGGTATGTGGAGACTGAAACTATTCTATCACTCAGAAAGTCTATTTCTACTCTATCTCCTTCTTGAGACAAAAGTCGTATTACTATATAGTATTCGATTATACACATTTGATATTTCGAGTTGAGTTTAACTCGCTTACATATTTCTCGAAATATGTGTTGGTAAGCTTTTGCTTCAACCAAGTTCATCTTATATTCTTGACGCAAGTCAAAAGATGATCATGTGAAAATCGTCAAGTAACATCTTACATGATTTGTGTGATACAGTCATTTGATGTAGACTCGGAATGTTTCGTATTGATTATTTCAATAACTTGAAAATCGCTTTGATGCTAATAGTTAGTGAAAACAACTATTGTCATCCTCTAAGAATGTTTCAATGATTGAAATAGAGTTTAGAACACTTAACCATAATTGGATTATAGACATAGTATGCGTACTTGCATATATGTTGATCCAAGACCGGTATAATATGCATACCCATATGCGTAACCGTACGCGTACTAATTCAACTGTTGTTTTGGATGTGTGATAGTATGCGTACCCGTTCGCATACTGTTGGACACAGTCCAAGTCCAGCTACTTAAGTATGCGTACTTGTTTGCATACTTGAGAGGGTTATGTTCTAGAATCGGTTTGTTCATGAACTAATACATTTATATAATAAGGAATGCAATCATTTGCAAACCGTAGCTATAATGTTCATGACTTGATTCGAGTGAATCAAAATCGATTTTGCTTTAATTGTGTCTTGTATACTTCTATGAGAATATAAACAATTGAACAACTCTACAACTAGTTTCATTTGAGTCATTTGAACTAGTTGTTGATAAAATGAATATGGTTGATAAGAAAGTGTTCATATGGCTAACTTCGGTTAACTATTGTTGAGCCAACAAGGTGTACATGTTTAGGTACGGTTACCCATATCTAAATGAAGGTACATTTCATTTGTGTGCAACAAGCTAAGACCATCTAACGATGGAGAGATATTGTTTTGGTTTCAAGCAAACTTAGCTTGGCTCTTAGATCAGGTTTGATCTAACGGTGAATATTGATTTCTTTGTTTCAAAGCTATCAAACCCTGATTTGAAAAATATATAAATGAGAACTCTAGCAACTGGGAAACCTAATCCCCACACCTCATGTGTGATACTAGTTGCGACTAGAGTCGATTCTCCTTTAACCTTAGGTTTTTCACGAAACCCTGTAGGTTAACGACTTGACGACTTCATTGGAATTGAGAAGCCAGACCCAACTATTTTCTCTGTAGTTGTGTGTTCTGATCTTGCCGTTTTTTATCGTGATTGAGTGCTATCTTCTCTAAGATTTGCTCGAGATTTAATCTTCGATAAGCAAGATAAAAAGTAGTCACAAACATATTCGTCTCATCGTTTGTGATTCCACAATATATTGTTTTGCTACCATACGATTAAGATTATAATTAGGTGATTGATATTTCTAGGTTGTTTGTCATGTGCCTTCTCAGTGTAGCTGCCTTATACCTTCCTTGGGTGCCCTTTTTAATTGTTAGTCTGCCTAAATAACTTTGTATTCAGCTAATCACTAGCTAGTGTCCCCCCCCCCAATAAGAACGGGACACTTGTACGCTCCTTATTCTTTACTAGCTTAGGTTTTCTCTTTCCTTTTAAGTTGTAAGAACATCCCTTTTTGGGACTAAAATGTCTTTAATGAAGTTCTAATGGCTGCTTAGCAGAGGTTACTTGAGTTTCCATTCAAATTCCGATTAATCCAATCTTGATTTGTACTAGCACAGTACAATTGGCATCAGAGCCATTTTTCGCTTCCTCAATCATGGTGGTTCCTACTTGCAAAGAATTACACGATACCAACACCAGACAGCAATTGGAGCTCGATTCGTTACACACAAAGGTAAACAATATTGCTCTACAAATCACATCTACTGCTAAAAAAGATGATTTACAGTCGCTCAAGGTAGAAATAAAGAATGGTTTTCAAGCTCAACTGGCGAAAAAAATTTCTACTAGAGATCTTGATAATAGAGATGATAATGAGAATCGTGGGTCTAATTCTAGCGCTAATCACATGGGTGAATCTCAGTTTCATATAAATTCTGGAGGAAGAGATTTTCTATCACCACCACATATGCCAAAAGTTGATTTCCCTCGTTTTGACGGTAACAATCCAAAGAGCTGGTTACAGAAATGTGAGTATTATTTTCAGATTAATAATCTTCCAGAAAACACCAAAACTAGGATGGCGGCTATACATCTTGATGGTAAGGCATCTAAATGGTATGACAACTTCTACCTCAATCAACCTCATATTTCTTGGAAGTGTTTTTGTGATAATGTTTGTGCTCTTTTTGAAAACCCTGCAAATGATAATATTGTGGGCTTATTCAATAAGTTGACTCAACTGACTACTGTTGAAGCTTACTTTAAAGAATTTGAGTATTTGAAGGCCTTATTGTTGAGTGTTCATCCACATTTTCTTGAGTCATACTTCATTGCTAGCTTTATTGGTGGATTGAAAGAATAACTCAGAAGCTCAGTGCCTATGTTCGATCCTAAAACATTGTTACAGACTTTCTCACTTGCTAGAATGCAAGAACAAACACTCAACCTACAACAGAAGGTGACCAAACCACCACACAAAAAAGTTACTCCCAATTTTTCCACCACCAAGCCATTTACTTCCACTACATTCACTCCCAAGCCTACTGTTATCCCATCTCTCTCACTTGCTCCACAATTAACTCCTAAAACTAATTCACCCATACCATTAAAAAGGCTTACTCCTGAGCAAGTACAAGCCAGAAAAGCTAAGGGACTCTATTTTAACTGTGATGACTATTACAGAAAGGGACATATTTGTAAAAAGAAATATCTTTGTGTATTGATTGGTGAAGAGACTCCAGAATATACTGAGCCAGAGGATGAGATGCTAATGGATACAGAGGAAGCACCTGCTGAAGAGAGTGATATGGAGATTTCCTTGTATGCTTTGACAGGTACTATATCTGCTGATACTCTCAGAATTCCAGGTTCCATTAACAAGAAGGCCATATCCATTCTCATAGATACTGGGAGCACTAACAGCTTCATTGACAGTGCTCTAGAAAAAGAGCTACACTGTCCTGTGGAACACATTGCTAATTTATTGGTTACTGTGGCAAATGGTGACAATACTGTCATCTCAGGTATATGTTCTCAACTGAATTGGTCAATGCAGGGGCACAAGTTTTATGGAGATTTGAGACTACTTCCCTTAGGTGGTTGTGACATTGTATTAGGTGCTGATTGGTTGAGAAATTTGGGGTATGTCTTGTTCAACTTGTCCAAGCTATGCATCACCTTTAGATACAAAGGTAAAAAGATTACTCTCACTGGAGCTTAATCCAAACCATCACTTAGCATGATGAGTGGTACAGCAGTAAATAAATTCTTCCAGAAGCACACTCATGGACTGGTGGGTCAGCTATTCTCCATTTCCCCTACAACTACACCCTCAAATACACCACCTCAAATCTCTTCATTACTCAATCAATACCCTGATGTTTTTTTGTGAACCAACACAGCTTCCTCCTCAAAGATCTTTGGACCACAAAATACTACTAAAAACAAACTCTGCACCAATTAATCTCAGACCCAATAGGTGTCCTTACATACAGAAAACTGTTATTGAGAATCTGGTGAAAGAAATGTTGCAATCTGGTATCATCAAACCAAGCAACAGTCCCTTTGCCTCTCCAATTTTACTTGTCAAGACAAAAGACAACTCTTGGAGGTTTTGTGTAGATTATAGGAAATTAAATAGCCTCACCATCAAAGATAAATTTCCTATTCCTATCATTGATGAGCTCTTAGATGAACTTCATGGTTCCAAGTTCTTTACTAAGATAGATTTAAAATCAGGTTACCATCAGATTAGAGTATACCCACCCGACATCCATAAAACAGCCTTTAGAACCCATCATGGACATTTTGAATTCCAGGTAATGCCATTTGGCCTAACAAATGCTCCTGCTACATTTCAAGCTCTCATGAATAATGTCTTTCAAGATCATCTCAGGAAGTTCATCCTTGTCTTATTTGATGACATTTTGATCTATAGTCCTACCTTGGAAGCTCATTTACTTCACTTACAGACCACATTAGAGATACTGAGACACAATAAGTTAACTGCCAACTTCTCTAAATGTTCTTTTGGGAAACCTGAAATAGAGTACTTGGGGCATATTATTACAGGCAATGGAGTTATGGCAGACCTGCAAAGATATCATCCATGGTGGACTGGCCTACTCCTACATACATCAAAGGGCTGAGAGGATTTTTGGGCCTCACAGGGTACTATATAAAGTTTGTGAAGGATTATGGTCTTATCAGTAGACTCTTAACTTAATTATTAAAGAAGGATTCATTTCACTGGTCTCCTTCTGCAACTGTTGCTTTCAATGCTCTCAAAATAGCCATGACAACTACTCCTGTGACTCAGGGATTGGATCTGTGCTAATGCAAGAGAACCAACCAATTGTCTTCTACAGCAAACCTTTGGGCCCAAGAGCTGCTGCTTTGTCCACTTATGAGAATGAACTTTTGGCAGTTGTGCAAGTTGTCTCTAGATGGAAACAATACTTACAAGGTCAGAAATTCCTTATCAAAACTGATCATTGATGTGTTTTATAGATGGTGGTAAAAAGATTCGTTTCTCGAACTTGTGAAGGATTTTTTAGACTTAAATAAAACTAAATAAAATTGTATCAAATTATAAAAAGACACCGAGACTTTGGATTCCACCATTAACCAATTAAGTGATATAGTCTAATCAATATTCATGCAATTCTTTCTTTTAAAGTGATTCTAATTTATTGCCTCTAATAGATTTTTGAAGTAATAATTGTAAACATCAAGCATGAAACATCAAAAGTTTAAAACTAAGCATGTTCCATCAAAACAATTCACAATCACTCAATAAAAATCAATTTTCTTATATTAGTTCTATGCAAATAATCATATAAAAGATTGCAAAAATAATTAAAATAGAATTATACCAATTTTCATGGAACAATGGCTTCCTCCGTCGCCTTGGCTAAGGGGTTTAGCTCCTCATATTAATCATGCTCTCAAAATACATCTTTGGTGCTCAAAAGTTGATTAAAAGAGTGAAAAGTGTAAAAGCAGCGGATTCTGTAACTAATATAATTGTTACAGAACCTACTGTTACAGAGGAGTAGAACTATGGCGAACTAAAACTATTTGTTGGAAAAATTGTTACAAAGGGTATTGATTATGAAAGCTACGGCAACAGTTTCTGCGACTGTTCTATGTGCGTCGTATGTTCTTCTTCTTCTTCTTCTTCTTCTCCGGCAACAGCAGCAGCAACAGAACTCGTCCACTTCAAGTTGATTTTTTCTGGCTTTTCTCAGGCTCTAAACTTCCCCCAAAGTATTCCTTTTTCTTTCTAGGACTCGTACCAACCCATATATAGCCACCAGCCCCAAAATCTCTCGAGTTAATCCACAAATATTCTCGTTCTTCTTTTAACAAAAGTCTCGGCCTTTCTTCTTTTATCCCGATCTTCTCACGTCACTGGAAGTGATATTATCGGTCAGATGATAGAATCAAATCACTAGGATATTTTCTCTCCACTTCTTCACGTTTGTTTCCAAAAAATAAACCAAGAAACTGTCGTATTTTTCCCGTGCCCTGATTCACCGAGATGTGCATGAAAAATTGCTTTCTTTGCGTATCTAAATCCTTTACCACTCCTGTTTGACTGAACCAGGCCCAATCCATCCTATCCAGCAAGAAAATCCGACGAAAATTCTCCCAAATCCGGTCCAGATTGTTCTTCAGAAGAGAGAAAAAATTATCCGCCAAAATCGTGTTTAAAAGATGGTGTCCCCCTATCCATTCCCGGTCTGTATTTAGTAGCTTCCTGAAAATGGGTTACCCCTTATCCAAAGTGAGAGTCCGAATAGCAAATGTCCTTCCGGGTATCTTTAACAACTTTTCGAGCAAATTTTGCCACAAAAGCCTATTCCTCCAAAAACACCTACAAAAGGATAAAATACCAAAATTAGTACACAAATGGGTACTAACAATATACACAAAAGAGTTGAAAATAGACACATAAATGCGTCTATCAAATACCCCCAAACTTATTATTTGCTAGTCCCGAGCAAATCAAAACTACAAAATAAAATCCTAACTCACTGTCGCAGGCATCGTCGATTGCACTTAGCATGTGCAACAAGCCTTTAAACCCCTAGGTGGCCCTAGTGGCCAAGTTATAGTCTCGGGAGGGTTTACTAGAGATATACCCACAAAACCTTTACTCCAGACCCTAGCTATCTACGCAGAACCTTGGAATGCACTAAAAAAACCTCCTTGGTTGGCATACTTATTAATTACGGGAGGAAATACCCTGATGCGAAATTCAAATTGTTGTACACGAGTTTGCACTCAAGCATACTAAAATTCATATATAAGTGACAGAGCTCTACTCAGATAGTCGCACTATGGACATCAATATCCGGAATCAAACAAATCACATGAATAGATTAAGAAGATGGATATAGAAATAGATGGTTGCGAATGGACTTCAATGCCAAGATGAACCTATGACCTAGTGGATTGAGATACTGGTCTGGACTAATATCAACACAACTGGCATATACAAGGGAACCAGTGCTCGACTTTATAACAAACCTTTATTTTTATTTTTTTATTTTAACGACATGATTAGATCTTTTGGATCCAAGCGCATGCTTCTTGTCAGCAGATTACATGGTAATTCCCGTGGATCCTGCATTCCACGCTTGTTTAGGCGACGGAGATAGGGAGAACACACACATATTGTTATCCAAGTGTTCATATTTATTACGATTGGTCTAATTGGTCTGGTCTTTTTTTTTTTTTTTTAGTAACTCAATCACTCTATTTCAACCCAGCAGACATCAACATAAAAAAATTGCAAAAATAAAAATAGAAGTAATAAGATGATTCCGAAATACGGTGAAACTATCATGTTATTTCTAACACCTGAGCTCCGTGCTTTTATGAATAGACTCTTGTAGATGTTTCCATCTAGTCAGATTGGTCCCTCAACTCCTAAACCAAAATGCTTCCATCCACTTAGATTGGTTAGTGCCATCCTTAATAGGCATAAATTTCTAGGCTCTGGAGTTTATTTATTGCAACAAAAAAGGAACAAAAAGTTTTCTACCCCACCCCCAAACTTAAATCTAACATTGTCCTCAATGTTTCTAATTAAATAACAGTACCAAAAGTATAAATAACATGAGGAATCAGTAAAGAGAGAAGTCGAAAAGATAGTACCTGGGTGAAGTGGTATCAAAAACCTACAAAAATAATATACAACATACAAATCGCCTCGATGGTCAATCAAGGTAAACAGGGTCCTCCAGAGGGACCTCCTCAACATCACCTATAGGAAAAGGCTCTAAAAAGGGCTTCAATCTCTGACCGTTAACCTTTAAATAACTACTACCGTATGGTGTCTCAATTTCAATAGCGCCATGAGGAGAAACAGTACGGACCACAAAGGACCGGTCCACCGAGAGCGCAACTTCCCGGGGAATAGATGCAAACGAGTGTCATACAGAAGAACTTTTTGACCTGGAGAAAATGACTTTCGTAAAATATTCTTATCATGCACAAGTTTCATTTTGTTCTTATACTCCTTAGCACTATCGTATGCATCTCTACGAATCTCGTCCAACTCATTGAGCTGGAGCTTTCTGTGAGCTCCTGCCTTGTCAAGTGAAAAGTTTAGCTGCTTAATAGCCCAGTAGGCTCTATGCTCTAACTCAACAGGCAGGTGACATGCCTTGCCAAAAACTAAACGATAGGGTGACATTCCAATGGGTGTCTTAAACGCAGTACGATAAGCCCATAAGGCATCAGTAAGCCTCGACGACCAGTCTTTCCTTTTAAGATTAACTATTTTCTTTAGAATACGCTTAATTTCCCTATTGGAAACCTTTACCTGACTACTAGTTTGTGGGTGATATGGGGTAGCTACTTTATGGGTAATACCATATTGTTTCATTAAAAGAGCAAACGGTCTATTACAAAAGTGTGAACCTCCATCACTAATTATAGCTCGCGGCGTACCGAAACCTGTAAGTATATTCTCTTTCAAAAACTGGACTACGACCCTGTGGTCATTTGTTCTACACGGAACCGCCTCAACCCACTTAGACACATAGTCTACAGTGACAAGTATGTAAAGATAACCAAAATAATTAGGAAATGGACCCATAAAATCAATGCCCCACACATCAAAGACCTCAATTACTAAAATAGGATTCAATGCATCATATTTCTATGGGAAATGGTTCCTAACCTCTGGCAACGCTCACAAGAAACACAATGACTATGGGAGTCTTTAAACAACGAAGGCCAGTAAAATCCACACTGCAATATCTTAGCAGCAGTCTTCTTAGCACTAAAATGACCCCCACATGCATGTTCATGACAAAAGGAGATAATACTGGACTGGTCACTCTCAGGTATACATCTCCTAATAATCTGATCTGGAAAATACTTAAACAGATAAGGATCGTCCCAAAAGAAATGCTTAACCTCGGCTAAAAACCTAGAACGATCTTGTTTACCCCAATGTTGAGGCATTCGAACAGTAACAAGATAATTCACTATATGTGCATACCAAGGTGATTGGGAAACAGAGAACAATTGTTCATCAGGAAAGCTATCTCGTATAGGAAGAGAATCATTAGAATGATTAACAACTAGCCTAGACAAGTGATTTGCTACTACATTTTCTGCACCCTTTTTGTTTCTAATGTCTAGAGAAAATTCTTGCAATAAGAGGATCCATCTAATCAATCTAGGTTTCGTATCCTTCTTAGATAAAGGGTATTTAGAAGCAGCATGATCAGTATAGATTACGACCTTAGAACCTAATAGATAGGATCTAAACTTATCCAAGGCAAACATGATTGCTAACAGTTCCTTCTGGGTAGTTGTATAATTCAGTTGGGCATCATTCAGAGTTTTTCTAGCATAGCAAATCACATGAAGTAATTTGTTTTCTCGCTGTCCAAACACAACGCCTATAGCATAATCTAAAGCATCACACATAATCTCAAAGGGTAGGTTCCAGTTAGGTGCCTGGACTATGGGAGCGGTAGTGAGTAAATTCTTAAGCTTCTCAAAAGCCTCTAAACACACATCATCAAAGACAAACTTAACATCTTTCGCAAGCAAATTGCAAAGAAGTCTAGAAATCAAGCTAAAATCCTTAATGAATCGACGATAAAATCCTGCATGCCCTAGGAATGACCTAATATCTTTTACGGTTTTTGGGACCTGTAAAGTCTTAATAAGGTCAACTTTGGCTTTGTCTACCTCTATACCCTTAGAGGATACGATGTGCCCTAACACAATTCCTGATTTAACCATAAAATGTCATTTTTCCCAATTAAGCACTAAATTCTTTTCCTTACACCTAGTCAACACTAATGTCAAATGATGCAAGCACTCATCGAAAGATGAACCAAACACTGAAAAATCATCCATAAAGACCTCTAAAAACTGTTCTACCATATCAGAAAATATGCTCATCATACAACGCTGAAAAGTCGCAGGGGCATTACATAGCCCGAAAGGCATGCGTCTATACGCAAAGGTACCAAAGGGACAAGTAAAAGTGGTTTTCTCTTGGTCTTCTGGGGCAATAACGATCTGATTATATCCGGAGTAGCCATCTAAGAAGCAATAATGACTATGTCCATCTAATCGCTCTAGCATTTGGTCGATAAAAGGAAGGGGAAAGTGATCCATCCTTGTAACCTTGTTCAATTTCCTATAGTCAATACAGACACGCCATCCCGTGGTCACTCGGGTTGGGATTAACTCGTTATTATCATTCTGGACTACAGTGATACCTGATTTCTTGGGGACAATCTGAATGGGGCTGACCCACTTACTATCCGAAATTGGATGGACAATTTAAAACTAAGCATGTTCCATCAAAACAATTCACAATCACTCAATTAAAATCAATTTTCCTATATTAGTTCTATGCAAATAATCATATAAAAGATTGCAAAAATAATTAAAATAGAATTATACCACTTTTCATGGAACAATGGCTTCCTCCGTCGCCTTGGCTAAGGGGTTTAGCTCCTCATATTAATCATGTTCTCAAAATACATCTTTGGTTCTCAAAAGTTGATTAAAAGAGTGAAAAGTGTAAAAGCAGCGGATTCTGTAACTAATATAATTGTTACAGAACCTACTGTTACAGAGGAGTAGAACTGTTGCGAACTAAAACTATTTGTTGGAAAAATTGTTACAAAGGGTATTGAATATGAAAGCTACGGCAACAGTTTCTGCGACTGTTCTATGTGCGTCGTATGTTCTTCTTCTTCTTCTCCGGCAACAGCAGCAGCAACAGAACTCGTCCTCTTCAAGTTGATTTTTTATGGATTTTCTCAGGATCTAAACTTCCCCCAAAGTATTCTTTTTTCTTTCTAGGACTAATACCAACCCATATATAGCCACCATCCCAAAAATCTCTCAAGTTGATCCACAAATATTCTCGTTCTTCTTTTAGCAAAAGTCTCGGCCTTTCTTCTTTTATCCCGATCTTCTCACGTCACTGGAAGTGATATTATCGGTCAGATGATAGAATCAAATCACTAGGATATTTTCTCTCCACTTCTTCACGTTTGTTTCCAAAAATAAACCATGAAACTGCCGTATTTCTCCCGTGCCCTGATTCACCGAGATATGCATGAAAAATTGCTTTCTTTGTGTATCTAAATCCTTTACCACTCCTGTTTGACTGAACCAGACCCAATCCATCCTATCCAGCAAGAAAATCCGACGAAAATCTCTCCCAAATCCGGTCCAGATGGTTCTTCAGAAGAGAGAAAAAATTGTCCGCCAAAATCATGTTTAAAAGATGGTGTCCCCCTATCAATTCCCGGTCTGTGTTTAGTAGCTTCCTGGAAATGGGTTACCCCTTATCCAAAGTGAGAGTCCGAATAGCAAATGTCCTTCCAGGTATCTTTAACAACTTTTCGAGCCAATTTTGCCGCAAAAGCCTATTCCTCCAAAAACACCTACAAAAGGATAAAATACCAAAATTAGTAAAAAAATGGGTACTAACAATATACACAAAAGAGATGAAAATAGACACATAAATGCGTCTATCAATCATCAGAGTATACATTACTTCTTAGAGCAAAAGATTTCTACTGTATTACAGCAAAAGTGGCTCATGAAGCTTCTTGGATTTGACTATGAGATCAAATACAAAAAGGGCTCAGATAACAGAGTAGCATATGCACTTTCTAGATGGCCCCATGAACCTGCACAATGCACCTCCATTACAGTGTCACAACCTTCTTGGACTCAAGATATCATTAAGAGTTATACTTCAGATACCAAAGTGCAGCATCTTATAGCTCAATTTCTTCTCACTCCTGATGCTCCTTCAAAATACTCTTTACACTGCTGGCATTTTGAGAAATAAAGGCAGATTGTATGTGGGTATGTTAGCTTGCACCAAAACTAAAATTTTGGAATCTCTGCACTCCTCAGCTGTTGGGGGTCATTCTGGTATGCAAGCAACTTACAATAGAGCTAAAGCTGACTTCTTCTGGCCTGCAATAAAGAAACATATCCTCTTATTTGTCTCCACCTGTGATGTTTGTCAAATAAACAAAGTGGAGCATAATTTTCCAGCTGGGCTACTCCAACCTTTGCCCATTCCAGATCATGCTTGGCAACATATATCCATGGACTTCATTAAAGGTCTACCAATGAGTGAGAGAAAGTCTATAATTCTGATTGTTGTAGATAGGCTGACCTAGTACAGCCACTTCATTGGTCTTCATCACCCATATACAGCTCCTTCTTTGGCAAGAGAATTCATTGCCAATGTGTTTAAACTCCATGGTTTGCCTGCTTCAATTACTTCTGACAGAGATAAGATCTTCACCAGTCACTTTTGGCAAGATTTTTTCAAATCCCTTGGCACTCAGCTGAACTTAAGCACTGCCTACCACCCACAAACTGTTAGACAGACTGAGAGGGTTAATTCTTTTCTAGAAAACTACTTGAGGTGCATGTGCAACCACCAAACAAAGAAATGGCACCTGTGGCTTCCATTGGCAGAATGGTGGTATAATACAAATTATCACACGGGCTTAAAGATGAGTCCATTCCAAGCTCTATATGGGTACATTCCTCCACACCTGGCCTTTCCATCTTCTGTTACTACTTCAGTTACTGATATTGTAGAGTACATGAGAAAGAGGGATGTTATTCTTACTATCTTAAAGGACAACCTTCATTAGGCCCAAGAGAGGATGAAGTTTTTTTGCTGACCAGAAGAGGACTGAAAAAGTGTTTGAGGTGGGAGACAAGGTTTACTTGAAGATGCAACCATACAGACAACCTTCTGTGGCTATTAGAAGGAATTTCAAGCTAGCAGCTAAATTTTATGGACCTTTCACCATTCTAGAGAAGATAGAAGTCGTTGCTTACAAATTGGATTTACCACCAGAGGCTAGAATTCACCCTGTTTTCCATGTATCCCAACTCAAGAAGCAGATTGGTACTTCCATCATCCCTGCTCCCACACTGCCAGCATTGGATACATATGGTCAAATTCTAGTCGTTCCTGCTGCTGCATTGGCCTCCAGAACTATCATCAGAGGAGGAGTCTCTATACCTCATTTATTAATTAGGTGGACTAATGCCTCTGTAGAGGATGCCACATGGGAAGACGCCAAACATATTGCGCATCATTTTCTTAAGTTCCATCCTTGAGGACAAGGATGTTCTGATGGGGAGGGTATTGTCATGTGCCTTCTCATTGTAGCTGCCTTATACCTTCTTTGGGTGCCCTTTTTTAATTGTTAGTCTACCTAAATAACTTTGTATTCAGCTAATCACTAGCTAGTGTCGGCCCCCCATAAGAACGGGACACTTGTACACTCCTTAATACAGTATGGTATTCAAAGCTATACTAGGTCCTGGGGTTTTTCTGCATTTGCCGTTTTGTCATTAACAAAATTTCTGGTATCTGTGTTATTTCTTTTCTGCATTATATTTTGTTATATAATAGAAATATCATAGGTTGTGCGTTAAGTTAAATCGGTTCTTGAATCCGGCCTTTGGTTTGTTGATTGAATTGATTGACACTTGGATATTGGTTTGTGATACCGTCCAAGTTATTTCACTTATTCAATCGGGCTCGCAAATTCCTATTTGTTTGATTGCAAATTGAATTGAGAAATTGAGATATAACTCTTTGATATACTTTTCTAAAGATTGAGTCTGACTGTTTAGTTGATTCTCTTGAAAGTATATTGGAGTTAGTCCATTCAGATTGCCGAACAAAATATTGGGTGTGGTTGTTAGACCCCCGCTTTTTCAATTGGTATCAGAGCAAAAAAACACGTTCAAGACCTTACAAGTCTGTGTTTGTAGCGATCTGACTCTATGGAAAGAAGTGTTATCTCTATAAACATACCGCCATTCTTCGATGGATCGAATTACTTATGGTGGAAAATTGATATGCGTGCATTTCTTCAAGCGCGTGATTTTCAATCATGGGTCTTCGTTGTTAATGGCTATAATCCTCCAGTTGTTACAATAGGCACTGTAACGGTTCCAAAGGATATTGGTGATTATGATGCTGTCGAGATTCTTGCTGCAAAGCAAAATTCTGACGGCTTGAATAAAATCATCCATGTCATTACCCCAGATCTTCAGCACCATGTGACTACGTGCACTCAGTCTAAAGATGCTTGGGATATCTTAGAAACCGTATTTGAAGGGAATACCTGTGAATAAGAAGCTAGGCTTCAAAACCTAAATTCTGATTGGGAAAACCTTTGTATGGAAGATGAAGATTCATTTGATGAGTTTAATCACAAAGTGTCTGAAATTGTTAATGCATCTTTTGCGTTGGGTAAGACTATTCCTGAAAAGGACATTGTGATAAAAATTCTAAGATCATTGCCATCTAGATACGATTCTAAGAAACATGCCATCGTTGAAGGAAATAACCTTGATGTGCTTTCCATAAATACTCTAGTTGGGAAGTTAAAGATATTTGATCATGAGCATGTATCCAAGTCTGGAAAGGATATTGCTTTCAAAGAACAAAATAACACTAAATTACTTGATAAAAGTAAAAGTGTTGGCATCTCTGAAGATGATCTTTCTGAGACTGATTCATCAGATAAAGATCTTGACAAGTCAGTCTCTTTGATCACTAGACAGTTTAGAGATCTTCTTTTGAAGAGAAGTAAACGGTTCACTAGAGATAAACCTAAGTCATCAGTTAAACCTCATAATTGTGTTCCTCTTAAAAACAGGGATACTGACGATACTGATAACGAGGATATGCCACAGTACTTCAAGTGTAAAGGCTTTGTTTATTTTGCAAATGAGTGTCCAAATCGTAGAAAATACACTGGAAACAAAGGTCTTGCTGCAACTCTTGATGAAATGTCTGATCATTATGATTCTAATGAAAACAAAAAATCAAGTGTTGCACTCCTCAGTGAAAATATTGATTTTGATAATTGTAGCAATACGTATATCAATCTCGATATTCTTCCTGGAGAAACTTCAACCACCTTGGAGGATAAAATGGACTTCGATTTGTCTACTGGAAATTCTGTTTCTAATCTTTCAGGTTCTACCATTTGTCTAGCATCCTGCACAACCATGACGTCTGAACCATCCTCCACATTGACATGTTCTTATTGTACTCTCAGAGGTCATGAACTCTCCAAATGTTTCAAGTACAAACATAAGATAAGATATGTCAACAAACTTCAACGAAGAGCAAATCGATTAGCAAACAAGCTCAAACTTGTTCAGAAATCGTCTGAGGTATGTACTCTCATCTCTTCCTTGAAGAAGTTAATTAGACCACTAGAGAAAAGAATTCGGTCTAAACAGTCTGTGAAACAGGGTTATAAGAATTTCATTCAAGAAGGTTATGGTAGACAGATTGTTGTTCACCCCAGCACAACTGCCTGGTTCAAAAAGAGACAAGAGTTTGCACATTTCAGGCTTTAGGAAAAGAGAAAAAGATTTTCATGTTTCTTCTTTTTGGTCTTGTTTTCACCTTTTTGGAATTCTTCCATCTTTTCATATCTAATTGATATTGGAAGGACTTTACTTTGTTTGAGCAATTAAAGAGGGTTAAAATCGATAATTCTGCCTTTTTTAGGGTTGTGAGTTGTGCGTACGTGAATCCTTTAGTGTCTAAAGGTTCTATAACCCAACATTTTTTTTTTCTCCTCTGAAGACTCTTTTTATCACAAGATTGCTTGTTGAGTCTGATTTGTGAATTCCTCTCACAATCTCATACTGGTATGGAGAATCCAAGCATTATGTCTTCTAATGGAAAAGATGTTAATATGATTGTTAAGCCATCAATCATGAAGGAAAAATATAAATCTCCTGTACCTTCAACTTTGAAAAGAAAAAGGAGGAATCTGAGGAAACCAAGAGTTGTTTCTTCTAATCTACAGAAGTTTTCTAGGGTTCTTGAAGAGTTGAAGGAAACAAGAAAGGAGATTCAACAAATAAAGGCTAATGTTTTGAGGACTCTCGAAATTCAGAAGGCCCTGGTTCGACATCAGTCTAGAAGGTTTGTTGGAATTGACGCCTTTCTTCACGAACCTTATGTTCCAATAGCTGTTGACGACAAGGAGTTCGGGGACGATAAAGAATTTTTTAGAGGCCTTAATGTCTAGGAACTTCTTATGAGAATTTATTTTTGTGTTTTAAGAAGGATAACTAGGGTTTGGAATAGCAATTATTGTGAGTACACATAACTATTTCCAACGATTTTCATCTTGCAATGTTTTTAGATTTATTTATTTAAATTCTAAAGTTTATTTGGAAGATGATTTTGCAGTATTAATCTTTATGGTTTTATATATTGCAACTTGTTATGGGATATGTGTGTTTGCGTCCATGAACTATGATTGTCCCATACTTGCTCAAAAGTTAAGCCTATCATATGTCTTTATTGATAAAAGATAGAATGAACTTTTGACCACAAAAGTTAAGCCTATTATGTCATTAATGCAAATATTGATGGAAGATAGGATGAGATTTTGTCTACAAAGATTAAGTCTATTATACATTTATATCCAAATATTGATGAAAAATAGAAAAATCTTTGAATATTCCGCAGTATTGATCTTTCCCTGATCCATTTCTTATGAATATACTATGTGGCTCCGTCAGTTCTCTTATGTTGAGCATTTCCGATTAAATTAATCATGGGTTCTCTTGTGGTTAATTTAGTTGAGTATTTTGGATTACGAATTCATGTTTCACGTGATTTGTTAATGTCCAAAGAAATCATTCTTTTCTTGTAAAAGTAAGGTCTCTCTTGTTGTTCTTTCGGGAATAACATTATATGGGGGAGAGTTCTTTTTGAACTTGTGCTTAATTGCCAAATCTTTGTGGGGAGTGCGGCTGTAGAATATTGTAGGAGTTTTCTCGTATCTTTATAAACTCCTTGATGAATATACTAGTTTTGACTATGTGAAATCATCGAAACAAAGTTGTTATGTTCTCTTTTGGTCATGAAGTATCTCTATGAAAATTTCATTAGGATCCCACTAGTTTTCGTACCTTTGCCAATTTATGTTGACAAAAAGTGGGAGAATTAATGTGTAGTTCACACTACAAATACATATGGTTTACGGATCATTATGTAAGGGGGAGTGGTTTTCATGTGAGATGAAGTATTGACTAAGGGGGAGTGATACATATCACCATAGTATTGTTGTAAAAGTTGTGATACAATTGAACTTTGATGTTGTGTAATAATACTATGGCACTGTATAACAATGATTGAGAGCAGCTGTTTTCTCATTGTTATAGCTACGGATCTTCAACAACTATGATGCTGAGTTGAACACGTTCAAAATCACTGGAGTACTTGGAAGTGACGAATATCTCGAGTAATGTTGAAGAACCAAAGAGATCAAGCATTTGGATGAGAAGCTACAAAGTTTATTTATTTTGTAATCCATATGTATTGATAGTTTTGTCACTAAAATTGACAAAGGGGGAGATTGTTAGAGTACTGCTCGGTAGAACTCGCAAGCGTTGCTATCTCAAGCTTGTTTGTCAAGTTTAGTGATCAAAACTATAAGTCTTGATTTCTAGTCTACTTATAGTAATGTCTTGGACTAGGATAGATTGTGTAGTTGAGCTTTAGACTTCACGACATTCATCAATTGAAGAGGACGAACTACTGAGGAGAGTTTGTGGAACTTCATCGACAAAAGGTATGTGGAGACTGAAACTCATCTATCACTCATAAAGTCTATTTCTACTCTATCTCCTTCTTGAGACAAAAGTCGTATTACTATATAGTATTCGATTATACACATTTGATATTTCGAGCTGAGTTTAACTCGCTTACATATTTCTCGAAATATGTGTTGGTAAGCTTTTGCTTCAACCAAGTTCATCTTATATTATTGACGCAATTCAAAAGATGATCATGTGAAAATCGCCAAGTAACATCTTACATGATTTGTGTGATACAGTCATTTGATGTAGACTCGGAATGTTTCATATTGATTATTTTAATTAGTGAAAACAACTACTGTCATCCCCTAAGAATGTTTCAATGATTGAAATAGAGTTTAGAACACTTAACCATAATTGGATTATAGACATAGTATGCGTACTTGCATATATGTTGATCCAATACCGGTATAGTATGCATACTAGGAAGGTCAGGTAAAGTATGGGAGCCTTGGTATGCGTACCCGTATGCGTACTGGAGAACTCAGTTGAAGTCCATGAACTTTTGTATGTGTACCCGTACGCGTACTAATTCAACTGTTGTTTTGGATGTGTGATAGTATGCGTACCCGTTCGCATACTGTTGGACACAGTCCAAGTCCGACTACTTAAGTATGCGTACCTGTTTGTATACTTGAGAGGGTTATGTTCTAGAATCGGTTTGTTCATGAACTAATACATTTATATAATAAGGAATGCAATCTTTTGCGAACCGTGGCTATAATGTTCATGACTTGATTCGAGTGAATCAAATTCGACTTTGCTTCAATTGTGCTTTATATACTTCTATGAGAATATACAAAATTGAACAACTCTACAACTAGTTTCATTTGAGTCATTTGAACTAGTTGTTGATAAAATGAATAAGGTTGATAAGAAAGTGTTCATATGGCTAACTTCGGTTAACTATTGTTGAGCCAACAAGGTGTAAACGTTTGGGTACGGTTACTCATATCTAAATGAAGGTACATTTCATTTGTGTGTAACAAGCTAAGACCATCTAACGATGGAGAGATATTGCTTTGGTTTCAAGCAAACTTAGCTTGCCTCTTAGATCAGGTATCATCTAACGGTGAATATTGATTGCTTTGTTTCAAAGCTATCAAACCCTGATTTGAAACCTATATAAAGGAGAACTCTAGCAACTAGGAAACCTAATCCCTATACCTCCTGTGTGATACTAGTTGCGACTAGAGTCGATTCTCCTTTAACCTTAGTTTTTTCACGAAACCCTGTTGGTTAACGACTTAAAGACTTCATTGGGATTGTGAAGCCATACCCAACTATATGTTTCTATGTAGTTGGTTGTTCTAATCTTGCTATTTTCTATCGTGATTGAGTACTATCTTTTCTCAGATTTGCTCGAGATTTAATCTCCGATAGGCAAGATAAAAAGTAGTCACAAACATCTTCGTATCATCGTTTGTGATTCAAAAATATCTTGTTTCACTACCATATGATTAAGATTATTGTGAGGTAATTGATATTTATTGGCTGTTCTTCAGGAATATAAGTCTGGTATATCAATAGGTTCCTGTTTACCTTGATTTATCAAAAGACGGAACAAAACTCATAGGTTTATCTGTGGGAGACAGATTTATCTATACAATAGACTTTTCTGTGTGAGACAGATTGGTTTATCAAGTTTTCGACTTTTGGTCGTAGCAACTCTTAGTTGTGGGTGAGATCAGCTAAGGTTATCAAGTGCGCAGAATCTGGCGTGGATCTAGAGGCGTAAGGAACGCGACTATACCTTGATCAGTGTGAGATTGGTTATGGCTCAACTACTTTCCAGTCTGAAGTTCATTGGTAGTAGGCTAGTGTCTGTAGCGGCTTAATACAGTGTGGTGTTAAAAGCTGGACTAGGTCCCGGGATTTTTCTGCATTTGCGGTTTCCTCGTTAACAAAATTTCTGGTGTGTGTGTTATTTTTTTTCCGCAATATATTTTGTTATATAATAGAAATATCACAGGTTGTGCGTTAAGTACAATCAGTTCTTGAATCCGTCCTTTGGGTTGTTGATTGAATTGATTGACAGTTGGATATTGGTTTGTGATACCGTCCAAGTTATTTCTCTTATTCAATCGGGCTCGCAAATTCCTATTTGGTTGATTGCAGATTGAATTGAGAAATTAAGATATAAATCTTTGATATACTTTTCTAAAGATTGAGTCTGACTGTCTAGTTGATTCTTTTGAAAGTATATTGGAGGTAGTCCATTCAGATTTCCGAACAAAATATTGAGTGTGGTTGTTAGACCCCCGCTTTTTCACTTTGAGATTTAAAACTCAATATCATAAGAGTTTCATTCATTACAAAACTTAATAATAAACTTATATCACATTAATGCATTTTTACTTTGGGCTTTCGATTAACTAACTATGAAAATATGTCTCATGGTTTTAAGAGCACAATATCTAAAGATATTTGTTATATTTTTTTCTTGTATCGAAATATTTGCAAATGAACATCGATTTGCGTATAGTTATCTTAGATAACATGTTTTATTTCTTTCTTTTTATTGCATACAAATACTTTTTTTTTCTTCGCATATTACTTTTTTAGAAGTTTTGACATTTAGGTAGTTTTTTAATTTTAAGTAGTTTATATATATATATATAACAACCTAATTCATATATCTCATGGTGATTTTTATTCTAGCACATATATACTGGTTAACCCTTGGCATACACAATTATTATTGCTATTATTTTATTTTTTGCATCAACCATCAAAAATCAGTCATCAATCATATAAAATTAATCAAATCAATCATTAGTTATTATATCAACATCCAATTGATAATTTTATGGTTCAATAAGTTTATAAATTAAATATGCACTCCATTCCACAATAAAATTAGAAAACAAAGATCAAAGAGATTTGATGAAGCACTTTATCTTATTAGACTTGCTCTAGGAAAGTAATTCTCGGGGGATAGTGCGTATCGTCTTGATGATGTGGATTTCTTTCACGAAAAAAAAGAAACAGCCTTGACTTGATGGCATAATAAAAAAGCATAAAGGGGAAAAATATGTTAAAATTTTTAATATGAGGTTAACATATATTTTTTAAAAGAGTTTATTCATAAAACTTACCAACTTTTATAAAAAAAGCTTTCTGTGTTTGGAAACATAGAAAGATATGAGACCCCTTTTGAATTATCTTTGTTTGCTTCCACGTTCACTGGGTTCAGTTGTAGAGACGTTGAATTTTCGTGGGTTTATGTGTAAAATTGATCTTGCTAATTTGAATGCCATCAAAGTTTTGAATTGTATCGGCAACTTGATAAAAAAAATAATAAAGACGTCAGTGCTAGTGTTAAATCATGTCGAGAAAATAACAAAAATAAGCTTTTGATATGCTTGTTAGTTCTAAGTTGTTGTTGTTTCAGTCAACAGAAATAGGTTTTGCCTTCAAGTTTTAAAATGGCTCATAATTTTGAGACACCATTGTAGAGAAGAAGGAGATGAGAGTAAAGTTGAGAGTAATTTTAATTGAAATTAAAGTTGAGAGTAACTGAGAGATGAGGTTTTGCCTTCAAGTTTTAAAATAGTTGTTGTTTTAGTCAAATAGTAAGATGAAAAAGCCCCTTAGTCTGATCCTTTTGCACATAATTGTGATCACCATTTTTGGACACTCCCAGTGAGAGTAGCTGCAGCAAAAATAACCATAATATGCATTACTTCTGTTGGAGACTATCATCAGTGTATCATTTGCTGCCAGCTGCAGCAGTCCCTCACCAGTGAAGCTTCAAAGAAGGCTAGTGGTATTAAGTTGTTTGATATCTCTTTCAATTACGACATGTTAATTTATTTATTTATTTTCTCTGGCAAATACGCATAGAAATTAGATAAGGATGGAAAACTAACAACTGATAAAGAACCTCAGAACTTCCAGTATATTGATAAGATTAAACTAAATGGCGATTTCAAGTAAGAAACTCAACAAACGAAATCTTGGAAAAACAAAGTATTATTCAAATACAATTTAGAATATAAGATATATGTAGTATTTTACATATCGAAATGCAAAAAATCACATTAATCATATAATTTTTTATATTTCTATATATAAGAAAAGTATAACGTGGAGAACCACTCTGCTAATTGCCATTGCTTTTTTTTGTTGACATAATTACATATATTTTATATATAAACTAGTTTAAGTACTCAAATCAATATAGCACTTATCCTAATAATATATCATTTCTTCTAAATAATATAAATATATGCCGAATTTTGTGTGCCGAATTGATATCTCTAAAACGAATTATACATGTACGTATGTCATTTCGAATTATCCTTGAATCACGAACCTTTGACCTTATTTTTGACCAAAATTGGCTTTATAATAACTCGATCCAATTTATAATATGATTTAACCAAAAGAAGCATGAGACTCTGAACCATATCATTTCATAATCGGTTCGGTCAAAGTCAAATGTAAGAGTCAATGACCAAGCATATTGATCAAGGCCCCTGATTTGCAAAGTAAAAAAAAAATTGAGAAAAAAAAGATTATTAAAAAGAAAAAGGTATATACATAATTTACAGGAAAGAATAAGTTAAAAGACTTAAAAACCTACGGAAAAAAATCTAAATCCAAAAAAACCTAACTCATATTCATAATGTCTTCCCATTGAAACAGTATTTGATTCATTGAGTATCCGTTGAAGATGTCAGTGTTTGACCTCCACGGGCGAAGTAAAGTAAAATTAATAAGAATTTATCAGAATGCACAACAATAGGTAGAGGAGACATGCGATGAAATATAGACTCTATAAGTTGAGTTAGGAGTAAAATCACAAAAATTGGAAGAGACCGTCTCATAGTATTCTGACCATTTGAAACTCAAAATCTAACATTAAGTTTTCTTAGAAATAACCATCTCAAGATATATGTCAAACTTATTTTCAAGCCTCCACGATCTCCGAGAGGCTAGAGACATGGTCTGGTTGGGTGAAATTAGCCTTTCATTACCTTTACAACAATCGACGGTGTACGCTATCGATCCATATGAAACAAATCGATCCGTATGAAACAAAACCATAATCAACGGTGAAGACTATCGATCCGTATGAAACAAATCGCGCCAATCATACTCTACTAGCGCACCTATATAAAGAACCCCACTCTCTTCTTTCAATCCCACACCAAACAATACCTTTACTCTCTTTATTTTCTCTGAAAATCATTCCATTTTCCCGTCAAGTTTCCGTTCAAATGGCACCCAAAGCAGAGAAGAAACCAGCAGAGAAGAAACCCGCCGAGGAAAAGAAAGCTGAAAAAGCACCAACAGAGAAGAAACCCAGAGCCGAGAAGAAATTACCAAGCAAGGATGCTTCATCAACAGATAAGAAGAAGAAGAAATCAAAGAAATCAGTTGAGACATACAAGATCTACATCTTCAAAGTTCTGAAACAAGTTCATCCTGATATTGGTATCTCAAGTAAAGCTATGGGTATCATGAACAGTTTCATTAATGATATCTTTGAGAAACTTGCTGCGGAGTCATCGAGATTAGCTAGGTATAATAAGAAACCAACTATCACTTCTCGTGAGATTCAAACTGCTGTTCGTCTTGTTCTTCCTGGTGAATTGGCTAAACATGCTGTTTCTGAGGGTACCAAAGCTGTTACTAAGTTTACTAGTTCTTAATTGCTGTTTCTGCTTTTTAGGTTTTAGAAATTGTGGGTTTCTTCTGTTCTTTTGTCTTGGTGGTTTCAATTTAGGGATTATGGTTTCACATATGTAATTAGTAGTCTTATCAATTTTTGGAAGGATGTAATCAATTTCAAATCCAAAATCTTGTTTGTGGAATCAAATGTCTTAAATTTTGGAAATGAATCAATTGAAACCCATTGTGAAAACTGGATTGTTAATCCGAATTACATATGCTGCATTTTTATTTCTTTTTCACTGTTGCATTTAAATTGACACAAATATTTATTGGCTTCATTTGTTGGATTTCTGCTAAGGACTGGTGAATTGCCAGCGGCTTTAAGGTTATTTCAGCTTAGACATCCACATTCCAAGTAAAATGGAATGTGTCAACTAGTTCAGGTAATTTAACCATGTGGCCCTAGCTTATTCTTATGCCAAACTTTAGATAATCTGCAGCATTGAGATTCAACCCGAGTCCCTGACTACTTAGAAAGGTTTTGTAGGTCGTTTTCTTTCTAACAGTGAGGATGCAATTTCCTTGGCTTTTTGTTTCTTCTGGATGCTGTGAAGTGGGTTCTATGAGATGGGGACGCATTATGGATGAGGATCCTGCTGCGATGGTGTTTATAAGAGGTACATACATTTACTGTCTTGCACTCTCTGGTCTCTAACGCCCCAAAATTTTGAACCAACATTTCCATTGGCTAAGCTTAGCAGATCACATGTAAGTGTAAAACAGTTGAAAATCGTGTACTCCAAACTTAGTTATATAGCAGATATACTCTCGGCGTTCTTTCATACAAGAAGAGTTGGCTTAGTGATCTTAGTCCCATTGTTCCAGAAGAAATTAAAATCGGAGCTATGTAATGAAAATTTTGTTGATATATGCATCTGTATATAGAAGTTCTAGAGCAGAACACAGAATCTCAATGGGAATTAGAGTAGGCTTAGTATCTACTATTATCTTCAAAGATACTAAAGAAATTTGCAGCATTCATTAGAAACTGTGCCATCTAGCTGACACAGAATCTCAACTAAAACCTATAAGAATAAGAGCTTCATTATTTTTAGGCAAACATAAGGCGCATGGATTTTGATTACTTTGTCGACCTCAGCCGTAGCGTGTAGCGTTAAGAATTGCATTTCTGCATTTCCAAATAGACCAACATATAGCAGTAGTGATTAGGGGGGTCAGAGGTGCACTAACTTGCATCTTCAACTGTAGATTATGGAATCTATGCAGTTGGGAAGGAATCATTGAAGACCACCACTGTTTATGAAGTAGCCCCAAACCTGAGCATGGAATTTGCACTTTGCAGTGAAAGAGGATATCTGGATATGAGTAGCCGACTCACCTACAGAGCAACAAAGAAAAACCCATTTATCAACAGCTTCCCTCTCTTGTAGATAGTCCATGGTGCCTATTCACTTCTTTTTTTGTAGTACCCCAGCCATAGAAAGAACCTTATCTTGTGATGCCTTGGCTAGACCAAACACTAGGATTAAGCATTTGACAGCGAGTAGCCTTGATTTGTCTATGTTCCATGTGATAAGGTTTCCAAAGATAAGGCTGAAAAATGTTTGCAAAGAGAGAAAGATAAGGTTTCGAACTTTTTGCACCCAGTACTGTTCAAAATTTGGATTAGAATAAATAAACAATATTCACATTTATGGGAAGTGATTAATTTCTAGATTTTCTTTTCTTTTTTGTTTGATATTTTTAATATCAGTGCAGCAGATGAATCTAAACAAATGAGATGTACAATTTGACACATTTTTGTGGGGCAAGTTTGATAAGCCTTCGATAATGTAAGGACAATAAAAAAGAAATATACTGTTACAATTCCCATTTGATAAATCAACATGATGTAAGCATGTCTCAAGTCTCTTGAATCTTGCTCTTCTGATCATGAAACTCAATCAAATTTGTTTATTCCTCTGTATGATCAAGCAGCTATTTATGGTAGTTTCAGATAGTACTCTTACTAGAATTACCAATCCTATCTTCCCACTAGCTCAAACATTCACAGAGATATACCATTATACACACCATTATACTACTAGAATTCAAAAGCAAAAGATATCAGACAAACCAAGTTCTATTACATTCATAACAATTGAAAGAAACCAAATTACAACTCCTATTACCTCGATTACCAGTCAGTTTCATTACAGCTTTATTGTTTATAGTTTATACCAACCAAAACTCAAGCTGCCAAGCAAAAATACCCTCTGAAACTAAGACCATTTTCGACACACCTCCTGAGAATTCCAGTGTCGTTCCACCAACTCCGTCTTTACAGCAAACCAGTCCCCAAAACCACCTGGAATCTCTTCTTTCTCCTAGAACCACCACTAAAACACTCAAAAACAACAAACGAAACCATCATATGATGTCAGAAACAGAAACCCTTTCCTCCTTATCTTTTCTGAGAAACACAAAGTATCATCAAAACCCCCATAAGTTTTCATGAAGATGCACCAGAGAGAGATCTTGCAGAAACTAACTTACAAGACTCTCTTTTTAAAGGGTTTGATTATACCTTTATGAAAATCACCAAGCTACCAAGCTTATCACTGTCGATACCAAGCTCATCCTCTTCCTAGTAGAAACCATGTCCATCATCACTACTTGAAGGACAAAAAGGCCCATAACCAACATCAACATTTGAATCCTCATCTTCTTCGTCACTGTCAATTTTTCCTTCAAACCTCATCATTGGGTTACCATCAATATCTTATACAGAAATCCCCTCTCCGTCAGAATCTACATTCAAAAGATCTGACATGGTTCAAGCAAATTTCCATGGGTTCTTCTTCTCAGCAACATAGCACCTGTACATTATATTTTCAAACTGTTGCTGCTTAACCTTCTTTCTTTCAACCTCTCTTGCTATCTCCTCAAAATCAATCGATGTATCACTGACCTCGTCCTCGTCCTCCTCTTCTTCTTGCTGCTGCTCTTCATCCTCACTGTCACTCTCAGTCGCGCTTCTGGTCTTGTTCTATGAACATTTCCAATCACCCATCCTCTGACGTCTCTCTCTTTCTCATCGTGCATCAATCACATCGCATTTCTTCATTCATAACTGAAATTCTTCATCGTTTTCGATCCTTAACCGTTCAAATTCTTCTCGCTCCCCTTGCTTTGTCTTTCTGGCTATCTCCTGGTTCAGAAAAGGGATTAATCTCTCCATCTCAACACTTGTTAAACTCTCAATTACTCTCTTTGCATGTTATATCTCTGACGATTCTGGTGGTGACTCATTGTTATCTCCGTTCGCCGGATTACCTCCATTATCAGCCATTGTATTCTCATTTAATTTAGGAAGATCTTTTTTCTTCTTTTGGTATTATTTGGGTTAATAATCAGTTTATTCTCCATTATCTCTTAAATAATGAGAGTAGATTATCCATAAATGGCCATTTATGGCGCTTGGTTAAACGTCGCGTCTTCTAGCAGACCACGCTAATTCAATTCCATACAATTTTTTTCAAAATTCATCATTACTTCATGTCTAATCACATTCTCAAAATGTATGTAGACCTCCCCATTGCTTAGATTTCCACGGCACTGTCATTAAGAAGGGAACTAGTGAGTATCTACCCTTCATGCCCTATTATGTTGCACTAATAATATTCATTGATTCCTTGTAGATTCAATGTTTGCAGCACCTACTGAAGGACACTATGATCCACCATGGCTTACATGTTAGGAACATGCAATGTACCATTAACCCCACATATTTTTCATTCCCTGAACCACCTTAACCTTTTGGCTAGATGTGTTTCTCCATGGTCACAAGGTACCAATTTCCATAATGGCCACCTATCCCCACACAACATTTCTACATTTATTGGAGTTGTCTTTTATGAATTGTTTAGAGAGGAAAAAAAAATACACTCACCATAGATACTCACCAACCTTTTATAAACATAAAAAAATTCGTACGATGAGAATCTATGTTATCTACACCAACATTCATAGGTTAAATCTGAAGTCATGCAACTACAATAACAATAGAAATGGACATTTCACTGATAACCCATGTGCCAAAAAAGAGTCAAAGATCATTCCTTAAAAAAATGCCTATTGTATCCTTACTTCTACTAGCCTTCAAGATTATAGTCGTCATGCTTATGACGAAACTGACGACCTTACACTATTTCTAGCACCTGATCTTTACCCTCTTTCCTATACTACCAGCAATAAGACAGTTTTTGAGAATGTTATAGTTCTCCCAGTTCATGTTTACCAGTCTACTCAAGTGACATTTCACTATCTCACTACGAAAATCCAAATTTTTCATTATTTAACCTTCTCCTTCAATTTTCACATTATTATAACCATTTTGTTAGAGCACTGCTCTGTCAAACTCGTAAGTGTTGCTATCTCAAGCTTGTTTTTCAAGTTTAGTTGATCAAAACTATATACTTGATTTCTAGTCTACTTATAGCTATGTCTCTGATTAGGATAAAAGTGTGTGGTTGAGCTTTAGACTTCACAGCGTTCACCAATTGAAGAAGAAGATCTACTGAAGAGCTTGGAGAAACTTCATAAACAAAAGGTATGTGGAGACTAAAACTTATCTATCACTCAGAAGTCTATTATATTTTATCTTCTAAAGAGACTAAGTCGTATAGTTATGTACACTTTTACATTATACACATTTGATATATCTAACCGAGTTTATCTCGCTTATCTATTTCTCGAAATATGTGTTGGAAGCTTTTAGCTTTAGCTAAGTTCATCGTATTCTTGTTGAGTTTAGTTGGAGACAATCTATTTGTTGGAAACTAGATATTAAGTCAAAAGATGAAACATCTTATATGATTTGTGTGAGATTACCATTTGATGTCGACTTGGGAAGTTTCTTATTGATCGATTAATCACTTGAAAATTACTTGAAGCTAGTGTTATGTGTAAGATTACCATTGTTGTCTTCCAAGGATGTTTCAATGATTAGATGAGAGTTTTGGAACTACCATGTCTGGATAAAATATAGGTTACATACTTTGTATACTAAATGTACATGTCTAGTTCAGGTCCGGAACTATTGTTAGCGAACTTTGTTTGTGAACTGGTTTACCTGTGAAAAGGTCCGGATCTTGTGTTCGCGTACCCTGTTTGTGAACGGGCTAGACAAGGCCAAGTCCGGAACTCTTGTTCTTGTACGCTGTTTGCGAATGGATGGAAAAAGCCAAAGTCCGGAACTCTGGTTCACGTATTCAGTTTTCGAACAAAGCGGTTATGTTCTAAAATCTGTAAAGTGTGATTCTCATACTCATGAACTCCGAATTAGTTGGCGAACTAAAGTCCTTGGAACTTTAATTTATTAAGGTATGTGAACTAGTTTTACAAACTGTGGCATTATGTTCATGAATTGGTTCTTGTATAAGTACTTTGTACAATTACAAACCAAACCGATTTTGCTTCAAATGGTTCATTACACATTCTTATAAGATGATGAACATTTGAACAACTCTCTTGAAACACATTTAGATTCATTTGATTATCTATCATGATTGATTGATTATCATATTTGATTTAGAAGTGTTAGATGAATATGGCTAAGTTATAAGTGTTAATATGGCTAACTTCGGTTAACTATTATTGAGCCAACAAGTATACACGTTTGGATACGGTTCATCCATATCTAACTATAAAGTATATTTCATTTGTGTGTATCAAGCTAATACCATCTAACTGTGGAGATTGACTGCTTAGTTTCTAAGCAGCCTTAACTTGAATCTTAAATCAGGATTTCATCTAATGGTGAATATCAAATGCTCTCTTACTAAGCTATCGTAGATTTGATTATAAGCAACCCTAATTTGAAGGCTATATAAAGGAGAACACTAGCATCTGGGAAACCTAATGACACTTCCGTGTGTCCTAGTTGCAAACTAGAGTCGATTCTCCTTTAACCTAGGTTTTCCAAAACCATTATTAGGTTAACGACTTGAAGACTTCATTTGGGATTCGTCAAGCCAGATCCAACTATTTTCTCTGTAGTTGCATATTTTGATCTTACTTGTTCTATCTTATTGAGTTTTATCTTCTCTAATATTTAACCGAGATTCATCAT
Source organism: Papaver atlanticum (assembly GCA_023531105.1). NCBI lineage: Eukaryota > Viridiplantae > Streptophyta > Magnoliopsida > Ranunculales > Papaveraceae > Papaver > Papaver atlanticum. The sequence continues at coordinate 2,025,925 of JAJJMB010002292.1, read as the reverse complement.
CAATGGGTAGATATAAAACGTAATCACAGCAGTTCTTCGTTTCAGACTCTCGTGATTCCGTAATAACTTCTTATGTTATTCAATTTGGTTATTATGAGGTGACTAATATTTCTAATCTTCTTTTCGGGAGTATAAGATAGGATTGTTAATTGAGTTTCATGTTAACCTTGATTTATCTTAAGAAGGAAACAAAACCAAGAATAGACTTATCTGCGGGAGACAGATTTGTTTATAAGTCTTCGAATTTGGGTCGTAGAAACTCTTAGTTGTGGGTGAGATCAACTGAGGAAATCAAGTGCGCAGAATCCAGCATGGTTCTAGAGGTGTAAGGAACACAACTGTACCTTAATCGGTGTGAGACTTGGTTAGGGCTCAACTACATTCCAGTCCTAAGTTAACTTGTAGTGGGCTAGAGTCTGTAGCGGCTTAATGCATTGTGGTGTTCAAATCTGGACTAGGTCCCAGGGTTTTCTGCATTTTCGGTTTCCTCGTTAACTAAAATTTTGGTGTCTGTGTTATTTCTTTTTCGCATTATATTTGTTTATATAATTGAAATATCACAGGTTGTGCGTAGTTCAATCACAGTTGATAAATCCGACCTTGTTTGTTGGATATAATCTGATTGAAACTTGGGCATTGGTCTTTGGTACCGTCCAAGTTATTCTCACATCAATCAGGCTCACGGATTTCTATCTGTTCGATTTGCTGATTGTATTGAGAAAACGATAAAGCTCTTTGATATATTTCTTGATTGAGTCTCACTTTTAAGTTGGTGCTCTTGGAATTATATTGAAGTTTAGTCCATAAAGATTGACGAACGTATTATTGGGTGTGTTAGAGCACTGCTCGGTCGAACTCGCAAGCGTTGCTATCTCAAGCTTTTTAGTCAAGTTTAGTTGTCAAAACTATAAGTCTTAATTTCTAGTCTACTTATAGCTATGTCTCATATTAGGATAAAATGTGTAGTTGAGCTTTATACTTCACGGTGTTCATCGATTGAAGACGAAGAACTACTAAGGGGAGCTTGTGGAACTTCATCAACAAAAGTTATGTGGAGACTTGAACTCATATATCACCTAGAAGTCTATTTATATTCTATCTCCTATTGAGACAAAAGTCGTATAGCTATATAGACTTTACATTATACACATTTGATATTTCGAGCTGAGTTTAACTCGCTTACATATTTCTCGAAATCTATGTTGGTAAGCTTTCGCTTTAACCAAGTTCATCTTTTATTTTTGAAGAAAGTCAAAAGACGATCATGTGAAAATCGCCTGTAACATCTTATATGATTTGTGTGAGACAATCATTTTATATAGATTCGGAATGTTTTGTATTGATCATTTGATCACTTGAAAATTGCTTTGAAGCTAATAGTTTGTGTGAGACAGCTATTCTTGTCTTCCAAGAATGTTTCAATGATTTAAATGGAATTTAGGACAATTAACCTTTGATTTGATACAGCACAGTATGCTAACTGTTGCAAGTATATTCCAAGTTCGGGAATTTAGTATGCATACCCGTATGCATACTGATTCAATAGTTGAAGTCCAGGAACTATAGTATGCATATTCGTATGCGTATTGATTTCAACTGAGTTCGGTCATGAACGATAATATGCGTACCCGTTTGCATACTGGCGAACAAGACAATGTCCGGGAACTTAGGTATGTGTACCCGTTTGCATACCTGAGTGGGTTAAGTTCTAAAATTAGTTAAGTATGTTTACATACTCATGAACAAATACATTTATATAATAAGGAATGCAATCTTTGCAAACCGTGGCTATAATGTTCATGAATTGATTCGAGTGAATCAAAACCGATTTTGCTTCAATTGTGTCTTGTATACCTCTACGAGAATATAATATATTGAACAACTCTGTAACTAGTTTCATTTGAGTCATTTGAACTAGTTGTGATTAAGATGAACAAGGTTGATATGAAAGTGTTCATATGGCTAACTTCGGTTAACTATTGTTGAGCCAATTAAGTGTACACGTTTAGGTACGGTTACCTATATCTAAATAAAGGTATATTTCACATGAGTGTAACAAGCTAAGACAATCTAATGGTTGAAAGATATTAGTTTGAATCTAATCAGGTTTTCATCTAACAGTGAATATTGAATGCTTTGTTACCAAGGTAACATTGATTGCAAACTCTGATTTGAAGATTATATAAGGGAGAACTCTAGCAACTGGGATACCTAATCCCCACACCTCATGTGTGATACTAGTTGCGACTAGAGTCGATTCTCCTTTAACCTAGGTTTTTCCTAAAACCATTATAGGCTAACGACTTGAAGACTTCATTAGGATTCGGAACCCATGCCCAACTATTTTCTCTATAGTTGCGTGTTCTGAACTTACTTTGTTATATCATATTAAGTACTATCTTCTCTAAGATAAGCTCGAGATTTAATCTCTGATAGGTAAGATAAAAAGTAATCACAAAGCTCTTCGTCTCATTCTTTGTGATTCCACAATATCTTGTTTCGATACCATACGATTAAGATTATTGTGGGTTGATTGATATTACTAGGATATTCTTCGGGAATTTAAGTCCGGTGTATCAAAAGACGGAACAAAAACTCATAGGTATTTCAGTGGGAGATAGATTTATCTATTCAATAGACTTTTCTGTGTGAGATAAATTTGTTTATCAAGTCTTCGAATTTGGGTCGTAGCAACTCTTAGTTGTGGGTGAGATCAGCTAAGGGAATCAAGTACGTAGAGTCCTACTGGGATTCAGAGGCGTAAGGAACGCGACTGTACCTTAATCAGTGTGAGATTGGTTAGGGTTCAACTACATTCTAGTCCGAAGTTAACTTATAGTAGGCTAGAGTCTGTAGCGGCTTAATACAGTGTGGTGTTCAAATCTGGACTAGGTCCCGGGGTTTTTCTGCATTTGCGGTTTCCTCGTTAACAAAATTTCTGGTGTCTGTGATATTTGTTTTCCTCATTATATTTTCTATATAATTAAAATATCATAGGTTGTGCGTAGTTCAATCAATTAGATAATCCAACCTTTGGTTGTTGATATAAATTGATTGACACTTGAACATTGGTCTTTAGTACCGTTCAAGTTGATTCTCATAATAATCAGGCTTGCGTATTTCTATCTGTTTGATTTGCTGATTACAGTGAGAAACATAGACATAACTCTTGGAAATATTTTCCTTGATTAAGTTTGACTGTCTAGTTGATTCTCTTGAAATTATATTGGAGTTAGTCCCTACAAATAATTAAACGAAATATTGGGTGTAGTTGTTAGGCCCCCGTTCTTTTTCAATTGGTATCAGAGCAGGCAAACACGTTTAAGACCTCATAAGTCTTTGTTTGTAGCAATATGACTATGGATAGTAAAGTCTCTATAAATGTACCACCAGATCCAGGGGACTTATAATTTCCTTTTATGATTGATTTTATTAAATCTGTAGAAGATATTCTCCCTCGACCTCCTCCAGGTCTAAAATCCCTTGAAGTGTTTTCAGGAATTGAAAAACAACTTGAAGGTTTATCTCTTAATGTTGAGTTTTATCTCCAGGAGGAACAAAACTCTCTTGATAAACTAAACTAAGTTATGATGAATAATCTTCATGTTGAGGTTGATATTGATCTACTTATTTGTGAGTGAGTTAAACTGGATATAGTACAAGAAAAGTCTAAACCTCATCTATCAGTTAGTCTCATCTCATAACATGACTTGTTTCATCAGTGAAAACCTCATACACCCTCTTAAGATAATTATATTGATATCTCTTGTGAAAAAGTCAGGAAGTCTCTTTTCATCAAAAAAGTTTCCCTATGCAGTACTAAATATTATCGAGAGAGACTGTGTTTTCTAAGTTGTAAACCAAGGAATCTGGAACACAAATTCTCTTGTGTTCTTTTAAAGTTCTTTGAAAGACTTGTAAAAGAAGAACTTTGGGTGTCTCTCAATATTGTTGAATGCTAAAGTAGTTGGAAACAAACTCTACTTGGTGTCATGGTGTGCAAGGCTATATTGTACTATGTCGTCTTGACCGTACGGATAATTGCTCATGAGAATCCTTTGTGGAGTTGTTTGCTCCAAAAATTCTCATATATATTTTGATTTTCCATAAGCATAATTTTGTCCTTTCTTATCAATATATAGTGTAGCATAAAACAAACAAGACCTTGTTGCACTCGTATGGTTCACGTACTCTAAACTCGTAACCATTATGTGTTTGAACCGCGTTCCATAAATTTCTTAGCCGGTCCATGTACCACCGTTTGACACATAAAAAAAGAAAAACCCAAGGTTCGTATACCATCATCTACATATCTCTTGTTTCTTAACCATTTTGCGTTTAGTTTGATCCATTGAAATTAGGAGAAGCCTTTAGGGTATGGGTTAAGAACGGATTTTGTGTTGGTTACCATTTCAGAACTTCACCATTTTCAACAGTTCGGTTACCCAAGTAAGTTCTTAAGCAGCTAGTATTATTTATTTTCTTTTTCCTATATCAGCATGTCTAGAAGGAAGTATAACAGTGGTGCTAGTTCAAGTAGGAGAGTTGTTGATAGTGATGATGAATATGATGATGATGATATCGGTGTAGACGTTCGTCAACCGTATTTTGATGCTAACCGTCGAATTAGTTTCATCAGCATTTCTGCCAGGGACAAATATAATAAACTTTATAGTGGTCATTTTTTCATGGAAAGGGCATATGATCGATCGGTTCAGGAACCTGATTTTCACATGTTTATGAACCAATTTGAGTGGGGTGATATCCATAAGGGTTTGGGAGAATCATTTCTTGAAATGGCATGCGAATTTTATGCAAATTTACATGCACCCTACAAGACCAACTGTTGTTTTAAGACTATGGTCAAAGGAACAATGTTTGAGGTTAACCGTAGCGTTATTGCTGAGATATTAAACTTGCCTCTCCATCATTCATTTGTTGTTCCTCAACTAGAAGGTCAAATACCAAATAAGAATCAGTTGTCTGAACTGCTCTTAGGAAAGAATGTGTCATGGATAGAAAGCAAGCTGCCCATGGACAATATAAGCTTTCATTTGAATATTTTTGGTAAGCTGGCTGTGGCTAACTTAATTCCCAGTATGCTCGACAAAAATCTCTGAAGCAGAACTCTGGCTGAGTTGGTTTACCATCTTGTTTCTGGTGAAGAGGTTGATTTCTGTGGATTAATTGTCCGTCAAATGATACAACACTCTTCTGAAACCCCACTGCACTGACCATTCAAGGCCTGAAATAGCTGTGCCCCCCCGCCATGATCGAATGAGAATGGATAAGAGGCTCGTGGGATTGACGCACATGGTTTCACAGAAGAAAAACCCTGGTTTTACATGTCTTATCAGGAGAATCTACAGTCACTTTTGGGTTTCTCCTATTGGGACCTGCATTGGTCGTGATACTCCTCTATCTCAGACTTACATCAACAAAATGAAGAAACCTATCAATCCTGAAATGACTCTTCTTCATGAAAGAATTGAGTGCTTGCAGGAACAACTTAACTATGTATTGGAAGTTCATCCTGAACTGACTGAACCTATTTTTAAGATTGCTAAGAAATATAATCGCAATCATGCATAGTTAAGTTTATTCGTTATGTCTGTCTTGTCTCCTGTTGAACTTCTTATGTTGAGTTTATTAAACTGTTATTTTTAATGGTTTTAATAACTTTAATGGTATTTTAGCCTTGAATGATTTTATCTTTCAATTAAACTGCTAAATGTGTTAAATCCATAAGAAGTCTAGCTGAAAATATATGTATAAAGTTAAGTCTATTGTGTCATTATGCAAATATTGATGGAAAATAGAATGAACTTTTGAATTATATGTCAAAGATTAAGTCTATGGTATCATTATGTGAAAATCGCCTGGTAACATCTTATATGATTTGTGTGAGACAGTCATTTTATGTGGACTCTGAATGTTTCGTATTGATCATTTGATCGCTTGAAAATTGCTTTGAAGCTAATAGTTTGTGTGAGACAGCTATTCTTGTATTCCAAGAATGTTTTAATGATTAAAATGGAGTTTAGGACAATTAAACTTTGATTTGATATAGCACAGTATGCATACTTGTATGCTAACTGTTGCAAGTATATTCCAAGTCCGGGAATTTAGTATGCATACTCGTATGCATACTGATTCAACAGTTGAATTCCGGGAACTATAGTATGCATATCCGTATGCGTGCTGATTTCAACTGAGTTCGGTTATGAACGACAATATGCGTACCCATTTGCATACTAGAGAACAAGACCAAGTCCGGGAACTTAGGTATGCATACCCGTTTGCATACCTGAGTGGGTTAAGTTCTAAAATTGGTTAAGTATGTTTACATACTCATGAACAAACACATTTATATAATAAGGAATGCAATCTTTGCAAACCGTGGCTATAATGTTCATGAATTGATTCGAGTGAATCAAAATCGATTTTGCTTCAATTGTATCTTGTATACTTCTATGAGAATATAAACAATTGAACAACTCTGTAACTAGTTTCATTTGAGTCATTTGAACTAGTTGTGATTAAGATGAACAAGGTTGATATGAAAGTGTTCATATGGCTAACTTCGGTTAATTATTGTTGAGCCAACTAAGTGTACATGTTTAGGTACGGTTACCCATATCTAAATGAAGGTACATTTCACATGAGTGTAACAAGCTAAAACAATCTAACGGTTGAAAGATATTAGGTTGAATCTAATCAGGTTTTCATCTAACGATGAATATTGAATGCTTTATTCATGATCCTATCACTTTAACAGCATAACCACAACAAAATCATGGTTAACCCTAACTCTTCAGATCAAAATCTCTAAACCAAGCCCCCTTAAACACATTACTCATTCATTCGGTTTTGTCAAAAGATTGATACTCCAATAGACAGAAATTAAACACATATGCACTTGGAATCTAAAGAAAATATTGCATCCGTAAATATTAAACATTCACAAAAACTATACTTCCAAGCAGCTTTACAAACAGACTAATTAAACATCCCAACAAAAAAAAACATAAGATTACACTAATAACACACACACACAAAAAAAAAAAAGAGAAAAAAAAGACATATATATATAACTAAACAAAAGATGATGGATCAAGATGTGATTGAATACCATTCTTGCATAGCAGAACCATGAAAACAGAGGACTAGATCAGTGAGAATCCCCTTCTTCTTCACTACTGCTGTCGACAATCGTAACCACATCTTTGTATGGCCAATCATCATCATCATCATCGGCTTCATCTTCATCCTCAAGCGCTAGCCCAAACCAAAAGAAGTGTTCTGGATCATCTAAATCATCATCATCATCATCATCCTCATCATCATCATCCTCTTCATCGTCCTCCTCTTCTTCATCGTCAACAACATCATCATCATCATCGACATCAAACTGATTAAAATCAACATCTCTAAAACAAGGAACAACCTTGCAACCAAAATAACCAACAATCTCTTTGTCTTCATCAATAAGAAGAAATCGGAAGGAAGTTACTACTAGAGCAGTCCTGATCATTTTGTCTGGTTTGATACTGAAACCTTAAGTTCAGTTTTTGATATTGAAACCCTAGGTTCAGTTTAGAGAGAGACTTGGAAAAGAAAAAGCGGAGTAGTACTCTCCCTTCCTTGCTCGTGTTTTATACCCTGACACACGTTTTCACTTTAATATTCAACCTCTAGCTTAGCCACGTACAAGCATGATAACTTGGCTAGTGAACAAGTATAGCTTTGGGAAATAAATAATAGTATAATATTAAAAAAATGGGTGGAAAATTAACATCAAGGAATTTATCTCGATGGATATACTCCCTACAAACTTAGATTTGGACGAAAAATTCTTGCTAAGATCGCAACATCGAAATAAAAATTGGTTTAGAAACTCGTCCAAGAGTGACATCGGTAAAAATTGAAAATTACCATCAATCAATATATCTCTATAGAAATATACTCCCCGAAAACTTAGATTTGGATGAAAAATACTTGCTAAGATAGTGACATGGAAATAAAAACAGGGGTTTAGAAGCTCTTCCAAGAGTGACATCGGTAAAAATTGAAAATTACCATCAATCAATTTATCTTAGTGGAAATACTCCCATAAACTTAGATTTGGACGATAAATACTTGCTAAAATCGTGACATCGAAATATAAATTGGTTTACAGGCTCGTCCAAGAGTGACATCGGTAAAAATGGAAAATTACCATTAAGCAATTTGTCTCGGTAAAAATACTCCCCGGAAACTTAGATTTGGACGAAAAATTCTTGCTAAGATCGTGACATCGAAATAAAAATTGGTTTACAAGATCGTTCAAGAGTGGCATCGAAAAAAATGGAAAATTACCATCAATCAATTTATCTTGGTGGAAATACTCTCGGAAACTTAGATTTGGATGAACTATACTCTCTAAGATCGTGACATCGAAATAAAATTTGGGTTAGCTGAATAAGCCATGTCCAAGAGTGACATTGGTAAAAAACTTGGATATCGAGTCATGTCGACGAAGCCAATCATAGTCATCCGTGAATTCATAATGCCAACCAATCAAATAAACTAGTTTCACCTGATAACCTAACATCCCCAAACATCCTTGCCAATATTATCGGCTGATCGGTCCGATATGACCAATAATGCGATATTATCGGATATTCATATACATCGCTGATATTTCATGTTTCGTCTAGATTAAAGGCACAGACATGATAAAATCCTATATTATCGGCCACTAGTTTAAAAAATAAATACCGATCTCGGTTCTTTTAATATTAATACAAATTTAATTGTAAGAGCTAGCTAGAATTGCTTCTAAGAATATGAATTGGGATTTTAATCAAAAAAATTGCACCAAAAAGCATTTATGATCTTCCAAGGCACTAGCTAGTACTTTATTAATCATTTATTATTTTGCTTCTAAGAATATGTGAATTGGGAGTAAAATAGTGCAATGTAGTTGACTCAGTTATAGTAAAGAAAAGATACTACTATATCCAAGGCACTAGTAATAAAGGAATTAGCTAGTACAATAATAAATACTCCAGTTTGTAGTGGTATTTTTTTATCTTTGATCATTTCTACTTTAACAATTTGTGTAGAATATTCTTGTGGGACCCTGTCCTAAATACCAGCCCCATCACTAAATACTAGGAGTATATATATGGAACATTCGTATGATTGATTCTTGGATTTTGGGGGTACATTCCTGTGGTAGTTGTACTTTGGGACTTCTTGTTATGTGTGACTGAAAGAGAAGTATTATAACAAGAGCAGTATTTTTTCAATCACCACGCTACTGCTTTTGTAAAATCATTACGCTTCAGTTTCTCATATTTCACTTCCACTGATCAACGCAATCACAATGAGTATCTTATTTTTTGTGCGCATGCAAAAGAATAAGATATAGGTAGCCATAATGAGTATCTTGTTGCTTTCTTGGGTACATGCAAAAGAAAAGATAGATCTCTTCAGTACTCATCTTCTTCTGTTTTGCCTAATAATATAGAGAAGATTATTTTTTGTTTCTAAAATGTTTGTCACATTGGGTTGGCTTGACCCAAATTTGGCATTGGTGCCAAGATCCCTTGTGGTCCAGTCTTTCCATAAATTATTGCTATATTTCTTCCATTTTGGTTGTGTCTAATTTAAAATTAAAATCTGATAACTATCATAAGGGCTTATGTTTATATAAGGTATATTACGGAAAACTGAATTGTGTTGACTCGACGAGTTAATTAAAATTGATTGATTAACAAACAAATATCAAGCAAAGAATTTGAACACAATGAGCATATATTAAAGAACCAATATTTTTATATTATTCATTCTAAAACTAAACGAAGCAAAATAATACCAACATCCTCAATAATTTAAAAAAAAAATTTAATCAAAATAAATAATTTCTAAAAACAAAAACCACATTATTCGAAAGTTTCTTTGATAACCTGCTTAACTAAAACCATCGCATCTGGTACTCGTGTTGCAGCATTAGCAGGCTGTGCTGGAACTTCAAGTACCTTTTCTTTTAGAGGTGTCTCCCTGGGTATTTCTGATGTGCCAGACATAGTTTCACCAACAGGCTCATTCGAAGGAATGGGAGCATGGACACCATCCATTTCAACAAGAGCAGAAGCATGAAGAGTAAGATTGTCAACATGAGCTTGAACTTCAGCTAACAGGGGCATGCCAGGAACCTTACACACGCCATTAATAGTTATGGTGATCCTTAGCTTTCTTGGTACAGCCATTACTATTTTTGGAATTGTTTTAATCCTCTCGGTATTGTTCTTATTGGAACTCAATTTTTTCGTCTAATATATCAATCTATCTTTTATGCTGGTGTGGTTTGTACGACCTCTTTAATATATATATGTATTAGAAAAACCCTAATTTTTTTTAGGTTAGGAGAATTATCTCCAATTACCTAATTTTGTTGTATTCCGCATATCACTCTCAAGTAAACAAAATATAACAGTTTCCATATAGATAAATATATGCTCATATACGCATACAACACCACATTGATTTTAGTATATATATGATTTATCTAAATACGGAAAAATAGCATGAAAAAATTGCGTAAACACAACCATCTTGATTGAGTTCATGGAGTATATGCTTTATCTTACAGTAGATCATAATCATGTACTCTTCGCTAATGTGCATGCCTTGGCTATACTCTTGCCAAATCTGTAGGTATCTGAAGTATCACTCTCTCCGTGATTCTCCATGCCTAATCTTCTCTGAACAAATTTCTATTTTTGGTGTAATTCCCTCGGTAATTCACACCTACTCAAAGCCATGCGCAACAATTCCCTCCAGCCAAGCGCTATAACCATGCCCAAATTCTCTTTTGGCTTTCGTATATTGGTCAACACCATAAATTACAGCTATGATTGGCAATAACGATATATATTGGGATCATTTTTTTTCTTCAAAAGATTAATATACTATAGTTGTAACCCTAATTTCCTGTCTTCGAAAGATTAATATACTATGGTCATAACCCTAATTTTTAAATTTGCAATGGACACATAAATAGAATGTTGATAAACTGGAATAAATCTCACACAAACACGTGAAAATAATTGTTTCTTGTTTGGATCATGAATTTTTAAAGAAGGCATGCTGATTAAGGATGCGACCATTGGCCAAACGGTGTAATGGTTCGCACCCCTTCGTATTACGGGGTACATTAACCGAATAGATTTTGAAACACCAAAAGACGTGAAAATTCCAACATGTGTGTTGTGTGGGGACACATATTGCATCCATTGGATGTCTAAATAAACTTTACTCGTATCTGCTAGTAGCATTCAACAAAAACGAAATCCTAAATGCTTCTACATTAAAAAAAAAAAATTCACCAGTAATAGTAATGGAAATGTTGTCGGATTTAACTCCCGAGAGACTACACCTCCTCCCAAGTACAGAAAGTATTTTGGTAAGCAAATGTGTATGCAAAGAGTGAAATTATGTCCTTGCAGACAAAAGAATTGGACTCCTTTTCGATTTCACTCAAAAGTGAGAGAAGAAAAAGTTACGCAACTCTTCTACAGGGAACAAATTGAGGAGGAAGATTACTACACGATGATGGGAGATTTCTATCAGATTTTATTTGGAAACAATAGTACCTGGAATATCGAATTCTATAATGAAAACATGTCACACCCAATCGTTGTATCTTGTAATGGTCTAGTATGTTTTTATGTTTCACACCACGGCATACAAGATCCTATTTATATTATGAATCCAACAACGGGTGAGCACCTCCATCTGCCACAAATATGCGATCCAACACCAACGCCACAAATTAGTTGGGATCCACGATAGTTCGTATGGGGTTTCGGCTATTGTGAACATACCGATGAATACAAAGTAGTTCGAATTCAAGTGGACGGTAAAGTGGACGTACACACTCTAGGCGACAACAGGGGATGGAGGAACATTGGAGATTTTCCTTTTACTTTTTGGGATTCAGGTGTGTACGCACATGGTTGTATTTTTTGGATAAATCATTATTTTTATGACAATATTCAGATAATATCTTTCAATTTGGACAATGATACATTCCAGTCACGTTCACCACCCCCGCATCATATTTATGAGAATGGTGGTTTCAGTACTCCAAGACTTGGAATGGTCTTGTCTGGAGTTCGCCTTTTATTTTACAACATTCACGATATTTATGATCTCCGGATTGATTTTTGGGCACCCATTTCCGATAATGATGTTCATGCACGGGAACCCGGTGTAGAATGGAATTGAGAACTTAAGAGGAGAATTGTCTTGGAAGAGCCTTCGAATCTATGGTAGCCGCCTTATAAGCTGATAGCCTTGGGAAATAACAACGACATCCTATTACAAAACAACCGCCGTTTAGTGCGTTATAATGAACTCACCAGAACTTTGACAGAAATTGCAGAGACAAGGTGGGTAAAGGTTAGAGTTATTCCTCACATGAGGAGCGCCGTCTCGTTGAGGAATTTTGGAGGACAATCGGAAACATGTACTGACGATGTCCATGCCACAAACATATTTCGTGTGTAGTGTTTTTGTTTTGATCAGAGTACTGTAGTTTGGTGTTCAATATATATATTTTTTTAATAGTACTATTTCTCATCTTTGATTATTTTATTTTTCCGTATATTGTCTGGATTAAAAGTTGTCTTTGAAATTTGAAGAATCGGACTTGGTCTTATTTTGGGTAATAATGGTTGGTATTTTATTTAATGGAGTTAATGCTTTTAAACATATTCCCGACGAATTTAGAGGGGGACTTTCTTTTATGGTGGTCAATTTGGTATAGAGGGAGGCATTTCTGTATTCCAGATGTATTTATGGTTATAAATTTTGCGAATCTATAGGGAGACTTTTATGTGTTCATAAAAGTAAATCCGAGAGGGAAAAAGAAAAATGTAAAAAGAAGTGAGAATTTGAGATGCAAACGGTATAAGTGATTATAGACAAATCAATGATGATATTCTTGAAAATGCACACGAATAAAAAAGATTTTGTAACTGATGGGGATTTGAGAAGTCGAAAAAAAAAATGTTGATTACGTGATTAATCTGGATTCTTTTTGTAGACGAATTATAGATTTTAAACTGGTGTTTGACACCAAAACACAAAACCAAAACATAAATGGGTAAAACAAATTAGAGACATATGTAACACATCATTTTAATTCCAGAATTGTGTTATTACGTCTTTTTTATTAATAAATAACTAAGAAATATAAGAAATACTGATCAATAAGAAACCTATTTTGTCAATCTAGTCTCTTTTTGAATCATGAACTATAAATGCCACGTCCTAGTCGTTAATATCATGAAGCAATTGTTCTTGAAGCCAATCATTTCGTCCTTGAAGTATATTCACCTGTTGTTGGAGATCAAAAATATCACGATCAAAGGGACAACAACATCTACTTTCCCCAGGCACCAATTCCACACAATGCTCATCGACATCAAATGTATTAATCTCACGCAAACGCCAATAATCTGCATGCTTCCTCATGCAGATTATGAACACGCCGAGTCTAGGCTGAAGAACTCGTACATCGTAATCTGAGATCTTAAAATCGTCTTTTAGGGTTCTTCTTAATGAATTGTATTCAACGGTTTTAGGACCCATAGCAATAAAATGGTAGCAACAGGGTGTGAAGCCGATGAAGAATTCTACTATATAACTTCACCACCTCTTGGAGAACCCAGGACATATTACGATGTTGGGAGGCTGTCTGTGCTTGGAGACTCGTTATGTCTTGTTCATCAAAAATCAGACGGATTTAGGAGAAATGCACAAGTCGACATATGGTTGCTTAGAAAGCACAGTGATATGAACATGCAACAAAATGGAACTTCTAATTGGAACAAGGAGTTTACTGTGCAAGCTGAAATTAGAATTAATCTTATTCCACTCGCTTTTACTCAGAAAGGTAAGGTTCTATTTTGGCAGGATGATAGGTTTGTCTCTTGTTATGATCCAAAAACTGGGGTACTTGAAACACTTAGGCAGGATGAAAATGGTCATAAAGCCGTGACGTCTTATCAAGCAGCTCATCATATTAACAGCTTTGTCTCACTGGAAGCTCTCGGTGTCAAAAAATGTAGAAGAAGACTGGAATATAAGGCTAACTAAACTGAAAGATGGCCAAGGATCTAAATCATGAGATTTTATGTTTTGAAATGTTCTTGTTTAGCTAATGATGTACTGCGATTTTTTAGTTCTTATGTTTGAATGTTTGAAGAAACTCTAGACTCAAAGCTTTTGTCCAATCTTGTTTTTGTGGTCTTTGCACGACTTTTGTGTTTAAAAGATGGAGAATTATTGTTATTGTTACTGACATTGGTTATACCTGTACACATTCTTAAACCAATATTTATTACTGCAATTTGTGTCAAATTATACATAGCCCTTAAAGCATGCGTATTGAAACTTGTTAAACTCCTGATGGTCTCTTAAAACTTGCTACTTGGAAGATCCTTAGAATAATTATTGACCTCGCACGGTGTTTGATTTCCTCTTCAAGTCATTATCTTCTTCTGTTGTCTTTGAAACTTCTTAGAAACCTTAGTGCTGGTGAAATTATGGATCAAAATTGCTTCATAGAGGAAGAATTTGATGCTGTTGCCAGAGCTTTACATTCGATTAGTTTGGTTGGTTTTAAATTAGATAATCTGATTTGGGTTGGAGCTTCTTGGCGATAAATGTGGAGAGGGCGGGTGGAACACCAGGCTGCTGTTTGAGGTTTGGATTTTTTCCTGTCAATTAAATAATGAGATAGCTTTGTGATTGTTTCAGAAATTGTTAGAACTGCAATAGGTAATTTTTTTGTGTTTTGATCTCTTGTTAATAAGGCGACATGTTCGTGTAGAACAACTAATTTAAATCCTGAAGTTAATGTTTATCGAACTCTTTGTTATCAAACACATGTTTTTATTTTTTATACTCAATTTTTTTTCTTTCTTTTGTACCAGGTGGTCTAGGAGAAGATTGGTTATTGGGGGTTCTTGGAAAAGTCTTTGTTGAGGGGTCCTATTTTATGCCGCTATTTTCTGAATTGAGCATGACTGGTGCTCTCGATAAGAAAGATTATTTGAAGGATACTGCTAATATTACTAGAGAGAATGACTTTCTACTCAGTATCCTCTGCGGAAGCTTGAGCAAGAAACGCTGTGAATTCACTGATTGTAAGGAGTTTCCCCCCTCGGTTTCTGGAATACTAAAGAGAGTTGTTCAAATAGCTAATAGGTAATATTTGCTTAACTTGTTATCCTGCAGTTGATGTTCTTGGGTATTCAATCAACATTCTGAGGGTTATTTGTGCACAGGATAGAACTAATTTACCAAATGATCGTAAGCTGGAGCACCCCCCTCAATGATCAAGAAGTCTTCTATTCCACTAGGGAGCAGTTGTATACAACTGAAGGTTTGCCCTCTTAAAGGGTTTATGAGGGATTTAGTTTCCAGCATGGCTGACTGTTTGTATAAACTGAAATTATGCGGATAAATGCTATCCTTTTGACTAAAACAACGTGTACCGATTGATGAAGCTAACAAGTTTTTGAGGGAATGTGGAATATGGGCAGTGTGAGGAATTTGCTAGAGGAAAACCAAGAGAACCAGGAAGTAGTATTAAAGGGTCTGCAGATGTGCCTGCACTTAGTGATCTTGGATTGCGAGTGGAGTTGAACCCATCAACTCGGCACGCCAAGCTAGTTAACGTCTCACCACATTAGATGCTTGATTCATTTGAACTGGTAAAATGCCAGTTGAAAGAATCAGAAAACTGGTTTTGGCTGACGACCTTGCCACTGTGAAAAGAACTCGAGGTAATTCCACCTTTACTTTACCCCTTTATAAGCCACTCTTCCACTTTTAAATTTTGGCCTATAAATTCCCTTGATGAAGGTTGTCCCAGCTTTAGTTGTGAATTTGAAACTACATAATTCAACCCATAAGCCTGAGGTACTTTTCTCTTTCTTTTTTTTATGTTATGTTATGTTATGTACTGCTATGAAAACGTCGTCCATAATGTGATAATTCATGTGCACAACCTAAAATCTGATTTCCAGAGGTGTTCTCATGTGCTTTTGTTTTGAGTTGGAGTGCTGCATTGAATTTCTGGTATCTTTTATTTTAGCAGCATTGTCTTTTGGTTGGTCACATACTTTTTCCTTTTTCTTCTCCCCCCTCAGCACTGCAAGCCACCATTTGTTGCAATCTTGTATTGCATCTTGAATTTGAATCCACAAAATGGGTTTAGATTTTGCAAGAGAAAATCCAAAACTCCTTGTTTTTGTGTTACTGTCACTCAGGTGATTCATAATAAGAAAATGCAGGTTGGGGTGTTTCCGTGGGGCAGCAAATTCTGAATGAGGTTCAGAAATTATAGGTATCCAACTCCAATTTGGCTTAATTTTTTTGAAATTGTTATCCACATGATGTAAGGTAAGGTGATGAAAATGTGAACCCTATCCTGGCCGTTTGTTGGCCATATAATTCTTGTGATTCTTAGCAGACTTCATGTGTGGGGATTATGCGGTGACTTCACCCACATTGCAACACATTGGTGAATAAGAGATGAAGAATCTAATAATGGAAATGAGACAAAAGAGAGGAGTTAAGAGACGAAATAGTGACTTCCCCCTCCATACGTCCTTATGTTTCAGTTTTCAGGTTATAATTACCATTAAGATGTCCTGGAACTGAACCCTGAAAATGCAATTATCAAGTGTGGTTGTGTGTCTTCATTCTGATATAGTATAGTCTTTAAAAAATACACTAAATTCTTTGAATTTGTTTGTCGGCTGGACAGAATTTATGGGTACTTGGGCAGATAGTAGTAGGGCACCACCACCATATGGTACGATGAGGGCTGTCATCACTGTGCCTGCAGCCTGCTAGACCCCCTCATCCACCACCACAACCCCACTCCCATGCTTCTGCTCTGTGGAAAACTGTAGAACGAGGTTGGTTACAGTTGTGTGCTTCTTATTTATCTCCCACCATCCTTCCACAGTGACTCTCTCTGACCGGTGACGGGAATCATTTTTGGTTCGTCCTGTCCTCTGAATTCACCTAAACGACATGGTAAAAAATACAACCGTAGCATGAAACAACATATGCTGCAATCTCGACGAATATTTGACAGTGTCACCGACGAAGTTTCCAAAAATCAGTCCCCCCACCAGGCCACCCCCACCACCACCACGCCACACCCGACACAACGGATATATTTTTCTTGAGAGACACCCTAATAAAGAAAGGATATTCGATAAGAGGATAATAAAAAAGGTTGGTTTTCCCAAGCTGGAATGGCCTTTTTGAGGTATTCCGTCTCTTGATTTAGCATAAATAAAATCATGGCCCTTGTGGAGTCTGGGACCATTCCGAGCTTCATTGGTGGACTGGTGCATGAATTTTTTTTGCAAGAATTTCAGTTCGGCACTAAAAAGTGTTTCTGTCTCTAGTTTTCCTAAACCAGGACTAGAAAGCCGATATTCTTTGAGAAATTGAAACAAACACATGGTAGGGGTAAGAAATTAGAGGAAATAGTGTCTTAAATCACAGGACATCACCGTCCAAGAAATAGTTTTTGCTAAAAGCAGTAGTCATTTTCTGTCCAACTGGACCAACACCTCCTTTTTGGGTTTGGATTTTTCCCCTGATTCCTGTCAGAGAATCCAATGCAGTTGTTTTTAGTAGCAGTTGTTTACTACTTAAACAATATCTACCCACACTACTCCAGCAACATAATCCACAAACATGGAACTAATCATTAAACTAACACTTTTTTGATTAGGATCTTATGATACAATCCGTGTGTGGTGTAGTGGGTATGAGTTGAACCGAGACATTCTGTGTCCGATAAAATTCAATTTTTTTCAACTACTAATGCACCGGAATGATTCCTTCCGACAAAGCCTTACCAAGTATTTCGTGGATTTCCTCTAGACGCCCCATCACAACACAGTAGTAACTGATGTTTGCTTGGAAACTGAAAGAGATACTTCAATATGTGCAAGGAGGGCACGTTTTTGTATTTCGAAACCGAAGTCTCTCAACATTAGAAGATCATAAGCTGAATTTCACATTTCATTTTAGTCTTTATATTCACCGGTAAAATGTAGAACTCTTCATTTGATGGACTCGAATTTTGGAACCATTTTCAATTAACAAAATGGCATGCCAAAATACTGGCCACAGTGACGAGGTCAGGATTTTTTGTTATTAGGAGCAAATATGCGAAAATATACTATACCCCGAAGGCCGCCTAAAAAATTTAGGCTAATTTTGTGCACACTTTTATTTGAGTATTTACGATTAAGAAATTGTGCGATCTAGGGCTAACTGATTTTTTTTTTGCAGAGCTAATTGAATTTAGCAAAACACAACTGTGCATCATAAATTCATCCAATTAAAATTGCAAGCAGTCATTTCATTTCATTTTTTCCGCATAGATAATTCAAGCGATTCAACCTCGACGATAACGATATTCATGAAATTCATAGTTTGGGAACTCTAAAGACTCCGCAAAGCCGGCCTCGAACAATGCCTGCCTCGGCCATTACAGCAACATCCTTTAATATTAATATTAATCTATCCATTTAGAGTATCTTTACATCTACATGTAACCCTGAAGCATTGTATTCCCAACTTTGCTTATGCAGTGTTTTTGAATTCAACCACTTACAGTACTTCTGAATCTACATTAATCCCATTTTCTTCTCCCAAGAAGAAGAATGAATCCAACCATAACCAACTTGCATTTAATTAACAACAAAGACTACTAATCTTTAAAAACGGTAGTACAATCTTATTAATGATATGTGTCAGCTAACTCAATGACAACATATGTATCTGTGGGCAAAACCCATTACAAAACCAGCTCTTAATAATCAACTTAATTCATGAGACGAGAGAGGACAAGAAGTGGGCGGCAACAGGGCATGAAGAGAGGGGGCATCTTACTTGAAATGAACATGCAACATGATTATTAGAAAATCTTGGGGCCTTATAATATCGAGTTATTCACGCCGCCGAAAAATCATAAACTTAGCTGTGAATTAAATTTCAGAACGGCTTCTAAATGTAAAAAAAAGAAAAGTTAATTGCTTGGTAGAATTTCTGTATTTCCAATTTCTAAGAATTTATTCTAGTTTTAAAAAAGCAGAAATACTTTTACTTCCGGTCGCCAAGCGGATTACACACAACCAACTCCTCCGAATGTCAAACTAACTTGAAAATTTTCATTACAAAGTCGCTGGAAAATCAAATTAGATAGTACAGTATATGGTACATGATAATTGGATATTTTATGGTTTCTAAATTAGAGTAAAATATTGGTGGCTCACTTTCCGATTACACAACACCCCAAATTATATAAAGGCTTGGCTAGCTGTCTTGTCTGCTGCTCCTCACTCTTTAATTCAATAAAGCTGTTTTTGGAGTCTTCTCCTTCTCGCCTTTTCTCTCGTTCAGTCTCAGTATAAAGCATCGTCTCTTCTCTCCATTATTGCACTTCTTGTGCACCAAACCAAGCAAGCAACCAACTTTCTTCGTCCCTTCTACGTTACAACTACGCACACCCACCACCATTTTCTCATTTTTCTTTACATTTTCTTTTCCTTCTTTCTTATGATTAATTCGATTAAATAATTTGTGTATTCACTTTTAAAATTAGACAAGATATTATAGAGATTGTATGTGCATGAGAAATGGGACGGTTAAGGGGAATGCCTAGTTGGAATGGTGGCCATTCGTGGTTTGGACCACCTTAGGCTGATTCGAAATCAACATTTTCAAAAATAAAATTAGCGACATTTTCTGCCAACCTCATGGATACGTTATATTTGCGTATCATTTTTTTTCTTCTAATTTTTGGTCATTTCAAATTCCTTTCTTTATAGCTTGTCAAAGATACGTGATATGCATACATCGTAGTTATGAGAGAAACCGATTTCAAAGTGTCACGCGGAACTGAGCAAGATTTTTACAAGAGGTTAAACGGCTACGAAGTAAAAGTAACTCTTTGATCATATGGGATTTGCCAACCTGCCATGAAAACGAGTTCTGCACTATTCAGATCACGCAGCATTAGAGCAAGTCCAACAGGACTTGGAAAAATTTGCTATTTGATGGTCTGCGTGGATGGACAAAGTCAATTATTGATAGTGAGTTGATAGTTTATCGGTGATAAATGAATCGATAGTACGAGGTTTGGAAGATCGATTCAATTTCAAACAGCAACGACTATATCCCGATAGTAAAAATTCGGTTATATTTTCACCCCTGCAAATTAAACCCAACTTCAAACACTTAACTCACGCTGAATTCACTTTTCATTATCATTTTTCTTTACGAAAGGTTTTTCTAATTTGATTCTAGTTCCTCTAAATTTCATAGTGAAACTACCTTAAATTGCATCTTAAGTCATCGATCAACATCAACGTTATGTTTTTTTGAAGTCAAACTTGAAGTTGTTGTTGATAAGATATGTGTTGGTTTTACAAAAACAAAGAATGGTAAAATAGAAAGAAGAATTCAAGTTTTATAAGTTACCTCAGAAAAATTTGCTGCTAAATTACAAATAAGATGTCAAGTTTTGAAAGCTAACGACCGAAGTTACAAAAACCAAGGAAAATCACTTCATGAGCTCATTGAATGGAAGTTACGTCAAATGAAGATAAACAGGAAATCAAAGATTTTTCCGGGAATTTTATCGAAGATTTTATTATAGATTTTATCATCCAAGTTTATTTTCTTGTAAAAAGTAACACAATATTAAAAATTAATTCAAAATTTAGAACGTGAAAAAGTAAAGTTAAAAGTTAGGATTCTCTTTCTAGTTTAATGGTAATTCTTTATATTTAATTAACTACTTCATTCATTTATCGAATAGTCGTTAGCGTCCAAGGGTTAGTCGGAAGTCCAGGATTAGCCGTAAACGGAGATAATGTTTTTGAAAATTACGCTATATAACTGATATATATTATCTTATACAGAACCACACAATGCGAACAAGTTTTTCCAAAACACGGCCGACCGAAAACATTCTCAACCTACGACATTAATATGTGTTATAAAAGCAAAGGGAAAAAAGTATTGTGTTTTCAAGCAAGAGAGATTTTCCCATTTATATGGATTATCATAGTATGATGCAATGCCCTTGGATTTATTCTAAGTGTCCACAAGTAGGTTGTTCTGACATCAAAATGGTTATTAAAGAACGCGCAATTGGGGGATATCAAAACTAATTGGGGGATAGAGGAAAAAGACAAAAACTGGATCCAAATATCAAATCAGGGTCAACCCTAATCTAAGTATTTTATATAATTCTTAATCTACCCCTCACTAATCAGGTTTAGTGGTTAATTATAATTAGTAAAAATCTTAAGTATTTGTTAAATGATTAGTGTGTATTTTTATTTGAATTTGGGTGAGTGAGGTGAGAGTAGAAGGAGGGAACAAAATTGAGAGGGAACTTTTTTTGGTGAAAATGGAAGATGATTGTACAAGCACTCCCAATACTCAGGTAAAGGTGCCAATGTGCTGAAAATTTGATTTTTTTTCTTTGAATCCACCATTGTTGCAGCTGAAATAGCTCGGTGCCGGCATGCTGCCAGCATTTTTTCATACTACGTCCATGCCGGCCAACAACATCCCCTATTCTAAAAAGGCAAGCCGGCATTGTATTCAACCGAAAAAACCATGCCGGCATTTGTTGGAAATTTTCATAAATGTTTTCCACTATCCGGGGGGTACGGGGGGGCGTAGCCCCTCCCGACTGTGTTCGACCTTTCAGGTCAGGTCGCGGGGGTCTAGGGGCAGCGCCCCCTAGCAAAGTGTAAGACAGCGTCTTGTAGAATTTTTTCCGGTTTTGAAATTCAAAACCTATTCCGTTTTGATTTTTTTTCTCTGGTTTTGAAAAGTCCACTGCCGGCACAGTCAGTTAACGGCATAGTATGTTGCTTAAATTTCTTTGCCGGCACATGATGTAAAGTATCCAAAAAATTGAAAAAATATTCACTTGACTACCGGCATTGATAGATTTCTATCGAGCATGCCGGCATTTAGATACGGCATGGTCTTCATCAATTCCGGCATGATCTTCATCACTTTCGGCGATGTAAAAAAATTAATTTCCGAGATGGTCTTCATCACTACCGGCATGGTCTTCATCACTTCCGGCATGGTCTTCATCACTACCTGCATGGTCTTCATCACTTCCGGCATGGTCTTCATCACTTCCGAATGTAAAAAAAAAAATCGTTTTCAAAGTGAGGAGCCGGCAGAGAAGGAGAAGAGAATTTGAAATGGAGTGGGGAATATTTAGGTTTCAAAGCCCTAACCCTAAAAGAGATTAATAAGAAGTGAAGATGGAAATGGGAGATATGATTTTGTTTTTTGATTTTTATTTTGAGGGAAGGGTATTTTAGTATTTTTGCCCCCCAAAAACACCCCTTAGCAGACACTATTGGTTGGGGGAAGTAATTTATATCCCCCAATTAGTTTTGATATCCCCCAATTGCGCGTTCTTATTAAATCACAGTCGAAAAAGACTAGGTATTTGTGATGTCAATATCCTCACTTTCTTGAAGAAGCAAAGTTGTTATATGATGGTGCGAAATCTAAAGCTAGAGAAAAGGAAAAGGTGGCGGCAGTGTGCAAAAACTTGAAACTTAAATCCAAATTGAAGAAGTTACGATGCGACTACTGTGGAGAAGAAGATCACCAATAAAAGCATTGTCCCATAGAATTTTCGAATGCTCAAACCTTGATTGCGATGCTTATACGCACGACCATACTTCTATAGGAAAAGACACCTAACGAAAGCATTTTGGAACTGTCTTATGTGTAAAATGTTGGAGTGGACTCATTAAGTGCATGAACTAATCAAACACCATTTTATATTTCTTCTTAGTGTCATATTAAATCAATGAAAATGTCTTTGTATTTCCACTAATTTGAACATATCTTATTTTAAAGCAAACTACAAATATTTAAGTTACCCATTTACTTTTAATTAAAATTAATTATAACGATAGTAAGATAAATCCATTACATCAATTAAAACTAAATTATAACTCGTCAATCAACATTCTTATGGATCTGGAGGTAGGAAAGAATCTTGCAACAAAAAAAGGATTGAATCTGTGAATAAGGATGCTGAAACAAGCAATTTAAACGAAAGGTTTGCCATAAGAAGACTGCTATACCTGTAGAATTCTTTATACCTGCAATTTCACAAAAAATAAATAAATAAAGTATCAAAAGGATTCTAGTAAAAAGTTTCAATTTTTTTCATACCACTTTCTCGACAGTTTCACCGTTCAATCTATGGCGGTTAGTGTGCATTACTAGATATGGAAATTACGTTACTTCATTATTGATTACTTGAAACGACATGACAATCCTAGAGCGTCACACATTCTCGGGCTCCCGTTTTCTTCTGCGAACATTGCCAAAAATATCCTGCCAATAAACAAGCAGATTTGATACGGCTTGATGATTATGGATAATTTCTCTTGTAGAAAAATAAGCTCTACAAATAGTTGATCATGTTCTTGAGTATGCTTAAGACTACGAATTTTGGGACACATTCTTTGTGATTAGAGTGAGATTAGCAACAACAACAAAAAAAATTGTAGATGTAAAAGGCGGAGAAAATGCAACTTTGGAATTGAAAATAGTTGAATTTATAAGTAAAGAAAATAGATCCGTTGGATGAACTAGTCATTATAAGCCTAATCTAGGATGATCGTCTCAACTTGAGCCGATCACGTCTTAGTCTTGGCCGATTAGTTCGTGTACTCGCCAAATTAGTCAGTGATCATGAAGGGTAACTTGATGTCTCTTAGGAACTTCTTTTCCAATTATGATATATCGAACAATAAATTGTCCTCGACCTATTATGTGATGAGTCCTTTAGAACTTGCATCGCTTGAAATTATAACTCGATATTTTTCAAGTACTAGCTTGAACTCGAAATTTCTTTTATGCGATTTCGTCATAGTAATAAAGTCATGCGACGTTGTCTCAGTAGATATAATGGTAGAAACTATGAGGAAACAAGATAGTCGATCATCACAATCCTTTGTTGACGAAGTCCTCGTAAATATCATGGTCGTCCTTCAGTCCTTAATCTTCAAGGGTCATTCGGTGAATTCGAATACTACTCCCGTCTACTATTCCTAATCCGAGATTGACTTTAGTATACCATAAATCTGTTGGATATTTTCAATATTTCTTGACGATGCGAAAGAGTGCGAGACAACGTCTCAAAGAAAAAAATTCTGGATTCGGTTTCCAGAATTTTCTAAAGTCGCGTCTCTTCCCATTAATGGATAATAACTTATGAAAGCGTCTGTTGGAGATAAAAAAGACATCTTCAAAGGGCATGAAACCCTCTATAAATTGCGAAGGATTCTTCCCATTTAAACACATCAAAATCTCTATTTTCTTTTCTCTCTAACCAACATCAGAATTTCATACTGTGTGTTCTTGGTTGGGTCAAGGGAGTACAACTCTTGAATCCAACAATGTTGTTAGGGATTCATCGTATCCTAAAAGCAATATTTCACTGACCAATTATACTCGTCAATTATTTGGGAAGGGTCGAAATATTTGCTGAAAAGAATCGCAAGGCTTTGAAGTTCAGTGTTACAACAAAAATTTTTATGTACTTTGTTTTCATCCCTTGGTACCTTATTTTATAAAAAAATCAAGATACAGTTTTGATCATCTAATTTTGACAACAAGCTTGAAATACCAAAACATGTGTGTTTGACCGAGCGATGCTCTAACAGTATCATGTCCAACCAAATCATAATGCCTTTGGCTCTATCTATATATTTTAAAAGTTACGCCAAAATAAAAGTGTTTTTCAAGAAAATATTCTGGTAAAAGTTTACCGAGAATTTGTTACAAATTCTTTTCATGTTATTTGTTAAGATATATAAATGAGCACAAAAATCTGACTATCTATTTGGTTAGTCCAACTGTTCTTCGTTAATTTTTAAAGTCTTAGACTTATGGTAGATTTTCCCAGTTCTATAAGAGTTATAAATTTGATGTTTCTCATATGTGATTCATGTGATGCTTTTATATATTTAAAAATATTAAATAGATGTGATTCATGTTATATTTTTTGCATTCCAAAACGTAAAATACTACATATATCTTGTGATTGTATTTGAATAATTTTTTTCCTTTCTAGATTTCATTTGTTGAGAGGATCTTACTTGGAATTATGATTTAATTTTATTGTTATAAATATATTGGAAGTTCTGAAGTTTTTTATGAGTTGTTCGACTTATAAAAAAAAAAAAGGTCATAATTTATGTTCGCCTTAGGTCTTGTATCTGTTAAGGACTGCTCGGTCTAGAGGTTAACATGTGTTTTTTTTCTTATATTTTCTATGTTTACCTTCTTGTGTACTATGCTTTTATGTTTTCTTTGTTTCAAATTTATTTAGGTTTTGGATTTGCGGGCCTATGAATCGCCTATCTCTCATTAAAAATTAAGCAAATTTCACTCATAAATCTTGAAAATCAGCAACACAATATTGGATTTTTTTTTTCAAAAGGGGCATGTAACAGAAAAGAAAAGATAAGCCAAGTTGCAAATCTTTGATTACTGGAATTGAAGCAAGTGTCCACTGTAGATTGTTGGTCTGTACAAACAAAAAAACCCAAAAGAAAATTAGACAAATTTGGGTTTTTTCCCACCATATCAAGAAAATAAAGATAATTTAGTAAAACCCAAACAGGAAACAGGAAACTAAGAGAAAAAAGAAAACCCTAACTTTGAAATGAAAAATTAGAACAAAACTCAATTCCATGATTTTTCTATGGCATGTTATTATCATAGTATGTGACATTGTAATCAGAGTCGGGCCAGAGGCTGTGCATGAGGTGCGACCGCACAGGGCCTAGCTTTGACCAGGGCCTTTTATTTCTAAATCTAATGCCCCCTCCCCCATTCTCTCGCTCTTTCCTCAGAGAAATCCTCAAATTTACTCATAAAAGACCTAAAGTGTAGTCGTGATAATACTAAGATGGAAAAAAAGAGCAAATCTTCATTTTTAATGTAAGTAAACTAACCAATCTTGGGTTAATTTTATAATTTAGGGTTTGAATTTGATTTTTCTAATAAATCTAAATTTCTATTTTTTATTTGTAATGGCTGATCTAGAAAAATTTGTTTGCTGTTGTATATTCTAATTTGGGTTAGTTTTGTTGATTGGATTTGGAACAATGGATTTATGAGTCGAAGTTGAAATTGAAATTGGGGGATTTTGCTACTTG
The DNA here is from genome assembly GCA_023531105.1 of Papaver atlanticum. Lineage (NCBI taxonomy): Eukaryota > Viridiplantae > Streptophyta > Magnoliopsida > Ranunculales > Papaveraceae > Papaver > Papaver atlanticum. The sequence goes on along the minus strand of JAJJMB010002292.1, from coordinate 1,999,601 downwards.
GCATTCGGTTAAGATTTTAAGCCACTTGGTTAGTACAAAACTTAATATTGTATATGGACTAGTTTTCCCTACAGATCGATATTACCCACCATGCATCATTGGTGAAAAACTTGAATAGTGAATAGTGAAATCCCACATGGCTGGGTTAAGAAATATAGACCCCTCATTGATCATCTTTCATTTTTATGTCTGAACATATGTAACATGTCTTGGTATTTGAAATCCTCCCTTAAATTCTGAAAGTGATATTTGAGCAACTTTTCAATAGGCTAATCACATTTAACAGAATATGAGATGCCATGACATTCTTATCTTCGATTATGGTACGTAGTTTATCATGGTAGGAGCGATCAAATCTTATTGGATTGGGATAAAACATGAATAGGTTTCATTTGCATTATGGACCAGATGTATGTATCTTGACTCCTAAGAGATGTCACAGAAGTACTGATCTTATGGTTGAAATGTACGCCTATATGGGTTTCTGCATGATAGCATCACTCACATTTTAGCTCTAATCTTAGTGGGTTTATTTATTTCCCCCCATAAATTGGACTTCTATTTATAAAGAAAACCATAGTTGTACTAAGTTATTGTTTTCTAACTTTTAGGTGGTTTTCCATTTTTTACAGCAAGCTAAGGTGTTATACGCTTGAGTTGGGTTGCTGCTGCTTTGTTTTGATTTTGCTTATGACTAATCGGCTATAATGGGGTAATTAAAAAAATGACTGTAAAAAGGCCATGTGATTAAGCTCGCATAGGGCCCTAATACGCACAGGATCGGTTCTGATTGTAATATTTTGTTATAGTTGTGTTTTTCAAATTTTGAACTCGCAAGTTGATTTGTGATATAAGAATTCTATTTTCCCCTCGTATATCGACAAAAGCTACAACCTCGAACTTTTTAAATGATGTACTGATTAAGGTATTACTTCTTGTTTATCAAGAAGAAAAACATCTGGAAGAGTGTTAAGAGCATCTAAACACAATTAGCAGCATCAAGAGAATCAAGAACATGAAAAGTGTTTTATGGAAGAAAATAGTCTCAAAACAGATTAAAATTATAAGAAAAATCTTTTTAGTATAATTATAATCTTACATGAGAAATACTAATTTTATGGTTTAGATAAATTATATATAATATATGCAATATAATCAACATCACATCAAAAATAAAAATAACACATAGTTTAGTGGCTTTGTGCATAATTTAACATGCTTAGGTTCAAGAGTTTAAACTCCCAAATACGGATTTTATATAAACAAATATTGCGAAAAGAAAATTCATCGCCATATTATCTAATACATCTATAAAAAACGCATCTATAAGCTGGAGTTCTTTGTGTGTATTCTCGTGTGATATAATTCGTGAGACATGTACACTCGGTAAATTAATATAACTAGAACATAGTAAATATAATCCTACTTTGTTTTGTTTAATTATTCACTCTATACAAACCGATATATCAATCATTCCAAAAACATTAAATAAAGTTTAAACTTATGCAGAAAATAAATTATATATTGGAAGAAATGTGAGTCTAATATAAATGAGACTTACAAAAAGTAAATTATGCTTTACAACCAAAAGCTTTGGCCATTGCCAAAACCGACAGGCAGGGGCATGGTAGGACCCACCAATCAATTACGTGAGAACCGGTTTTCGCTCGGTCCAAAACTGTCGTTTTGTTTAGAAGTTCTCTTTTAAGAATGTCTATCTTCCTAGATTTTTAAGAACGTGCGATTGGGATACTTATATTAATTGGGGATAGAGGAAAAGGACAAAAACTGGATTTATATATCAAATCAGGTCACCCCTTATCTAAGTATTTTACCTAATACCTAATCTACCCCTCACTAATCAGGCTTAGTGATTAATTATAATTAGTAAATTCATAAGATTATTTGATAAATGATTAGGGTGTATTTTTATTTGTATTTGGGTGAGTGAGGTGAGAGTAGAAGGAGGGGGGAAAATTGAAAGGGAACTTTTTTTGGTGAAAATGGAGGATGATTGTGAAGAGAGAATTGCTGCTGAATCTTTAGCTCAACTACAACAAGAAGCATATCTTCAATCTTCCGCTAATGACAACAACTCACAATTGCAAGTATTTGTTGAACCAACACCTTTGGATCATGATTTTTATGAGCATGAAGTGTTTCGTGAAGAACCAACCCAAGAGAGTAAACTAGTTCAACATACAAGCACTCCCAATACTCAGGTAAAGGTGTCAATGTGTTAAAATTTTGATTTTTTTTCTTTGAATCCACCATTGTTGCAGCTGAAATAGCTTGGTGCCGGCATGGTTGTAGTATGAATACAATGCCGGCAGTAGCATTCCCGGCATTGTATTCATATTATGTCCACGCCGGCCAACAATATCCCCCATTTTGAAATGCAAGCCAGCATTGTATTCAACTGAAAACACCATGCCGGTACAAAAGTTACTTTTTACCTACCAAGGAATATTCTACGGAATATATTACCGGCATGGTTCAATTCTAACGTTACCATGTCGGTACCTCCAAAAAAACATACAGGAAGCAGTGTATTCCAAAGCTATATACCGGTATGGTATATTAATTATCCACCACGTCGAAACTATGTACCGGTGCGGAACCATATACAACGAGCATGCCGGCACCTATGTTTCCGGCGTTGATTTCAAATGAAATTTGTATGCCGGAAAGTGTTTCAAATTTGGTCTTCAGTTTCGGTTCAGTTTGACCATGCCGGGACCTTGTCGAGCATGCTGGAACTGTGGTCCGGCATAATATTTTAATTTTTTTTGGAACTAATTTATTTTCTTTTCATTCGATCCTTAGGTTGTGACATATATTGATCCAACAAATGCAAGACCGCTTGGTCGGGATACGTCGGAATACTATAAAATGCCTCCAGTATGTTACCAAAGTATACTTTTCACCTAGTATCTTGAACTTTACTACTGAATTGCTTGTAATGAACCTTATAATCTCCCATTGTTGTCCTTATGTAGGGAATAAAATCTAAAATGGAAGCAATTGCTTGGGCTAAAGAGACGGCTCTTAAGAACATGTGTGTTGGTGAGGAATACCAAAGGTTCAAAGATTCGTTTTGAGATGGCTTGCGAGAGAAGTGGGGTATACAAGGAGAAGAACAGCCACAAGAGAAAGGGTTATGTATATCCAAAAAAGACTAATAGGGTATACAAGACTCGTACGAGGAAGGATAATTGCCCCTTTAAGCTTGTATTCTATTTAAGAGACAAGGTCAAGGAATGGGATTGTACGGTGTGGTTCGGCCGTCATAACCACCTGGATCCAAAAGATTTTGTTGGTCACTCCTAGTTGCGAAACTAAAACCTCATGAAATGGAGGATGTAAAGAGATTGACCAAAGCATGTATCAAACCAAGACAAATTCTCAGAGGCTTCAAGGAAAAGGATCGGACGAACATGTCTTCTCTAAGTACGATTTATAGCGCACAAGCAAGTATTAGAAGGGTGGAATGTGAAGAGAGGAGCGTTATGCAAGAATTTGAGAAGATAGTTTGGGATCACAACTACACGTGTATCATTAAAAGAGGGCCGGACAACAAGCCCCTTCAAATATTCATTTCGCATCCTTTTCTTGCAAAATTGGCTCATACATGTTATGGTATTCTTATGATGGATTGCACCTACAAGACAAACAAATACAATATGTCGTTGTTCAACATCGTGGGGAAACCATCGGACAAGGTATCATTCACATTGGATTGGTGTTTAATGGAAAACGAGAGGGATTATAATTATAATTGGGCATTACAAAAATTGAAATTATTCTTCCGGGAAAATCATCTTCCGAGGGTCATCATAACCGATCAAGATGACGCATTAATGAATACAATATCCGACATCTTCTTGGATGCACAAAATTTCCTATGTACATATCATATACGTCAAAATGTGGTAAAATCTTGGCATGCCTTGTTTGAACCCACTAAGGTGGATATTAAGAAGAAAATGATTGTTCAACTAGAGGAAGACGTTCGCAAGAACAAACTATCACCCGAAGAAGAAGAAGATGAAAGAGGCAAGATCAAAGAGCGAGTGGACAAAGAACATGAGGAAAATCATAAAAAGTGGTTGGAATTTCAAAGAGATTGGAAGAAATTTTATTGGCCTCTTACCGAGGATACGTACGAAAAGAATTTGGACAAGTTTATTGCCAATTGTAACAAAGTTTATCCAACTACCGTCTCGTATTGTCGGAATCAATGGTTGGATAAGTTCAAGGAAAAATTTGTGCGTGCATGGACAAACCGCTATAGACACTACGGGAATGAAGCAACTAGTGTAGCGGAGTACGCTCATGGGAGATTTAAAGATCTCATCGATTCTAGCCAAGTAGACGTGGTTACGGTCACCGAGGCAATGGAGCAATACTTTAAGAGTGATATCAATAGGATCAAGAAGGCTTTTGAGAAAAGCTCAATGGAAAGGATGACTTCATATCTTCAATATGGTAAGTTGCTCCGAGGAATATAATTCAACGTCTCTCAATGGGCAATGATAAACGCATTTATGTGTCTATTTTCATCTCTTTTGTGTATATTGTTAGTACCCATTTTTGTACTTATTATGGTGTTTTATCCCTTTGTAGGTGTTTTCGGAGAAATAGGCTTTTGCGGCAAAATTGGCTCGAAAAGTTGTTAAAGGCTCCTGGGAGGACATTTGCTATTCGGACTCTCACTTTGGATAAGGGGTAACCCATTTCCAGACAGCTACTAAACAAAAACTGGGACTGGATAGGGGGAGGTCATCCCCTTCATTTGAATTTCACTTTTGGCGGGAAAAAATAAACCAGCACACCTGCAGATTAAGGTTCGAGATTCAAGCGAGATTTAAAGAGATTCAACTACATATTTCTTATGGGCTGGACCTGTTAGAGCATAAATGGGTTGATGTGTGTGATTGGATCGAGTAGATTGGGTTGTATATCCGTGTTGGAGCGAAACAGAGAAGGTGAAGATATTATCGGAATTTCTGAAGTTCCGGGAAGTGTTGGAGAGGTTTCTTACGTGGAGATGGATTGGGATTCACGTGATGAGTCAGAACAGGGATTATAGGTGGATCAGATTCGATAAAGTCGTGATATATCTTCGATCAAAGAAAAACAGGGAGTATTTATATTTTCAAGATATTTTCGGTTTAAAAAAGAAGTGGTAAGATTCTACGCTAAGATTGGAATGTATTGAGTCCTTATTCAGTCTTGAGAGAGTATATGAGAGGTGGTAGGGTCACAGTTGACGCGTAAAGAAGCTTGGCAGAGAAAGAAAATCCCGGGACTTTTGGACGAAGAAAAAAAGATAAACCAAGGATTTGTGCGGAAGATTTGGGATTGGATGTGTATATATAGGCTGTTGGGAGTCACAGGAGGGGGGACGAACATTTTGGGAGAGTTTGGAAAAGTTTAAAGCCTAAGAGAAGCGAGAAAAATCAACTAGAAGAAAACCCGTTGCTGCTGCTGCTGAAGAAGAAGAAGACGAAGAACATAAGACCCACAGAGTCAGTCGGAGAAGCAGTCTTATATTCAACTACACAAAGCTTCTATCGCTCCTGTCTGCAGTCACCGAAGCCTTTCAGGAACGATTTAGTCTTCTGTTTTAGACTTTCAGCGACTACAGTATACTCTTTTCTCCCTTTTAATCAATTTTTGAACACCAAAGATGTATTTTGAGAACATGATTAATATGAGGAGCTAAACCCCTTAGCCGAGGCGACGGAGGAAGCCATTGTTCCATGAAAAGTGGTATAATTCTATTTTAATTATTTTTTGCAATATTTTTATATGATTATTTGCATAGAACTAATATAGGAAAATTGATTTTTATTGAGTAGTTGTGAGTTGTTTTGATGGAACATGCTAGGTTTTAAAACCTTTGATGTTTCATGCTTTGTGTTTACAACTATTACTTCAAAAATCTATTAGAGGCAAAATATTAGAATCACTTTAAAAGAAAAAATTGCATGAATATTGATTAGAGTTTATCACTTAATTGGTCAATGGTGGAATCTAGAATCTCGGTGTTTTCTTTATATTTTTGGTATAACTTATTTGAATTGTTGAGTTTAATTTAAGTATAAAAAAATCCTTCACAAGTTCGAGCAACGAATCTTTTTACCACTACAACTACAAAACACACCAGGCAATAAAACATATGATGAGAAAAATTCAAAAGGAGATAAACTACGGAAAACAGGGTGATGTGTGTATTTGTCCCGACATGTCTTCATTGGGGCTTCCGTGTCATCATATGCTTATGAAGTATGAAGAAGTGATACCTATTGAGGTTATTGATCCGTTTTGGAAGCAACTATCTTTCACCCCTCCCCTTAAGGAAGCTCCCGGACAATCACCATGAGATACTGACGAAGCAAATAAATTCTTCGAAGCTTACTCACGTGGCAACTCGGCTAGCCGGAAAGTCTTGTTGAGCCAACTAAGGATAATTACTCGCCCATGGACAGCACAAAGTGAAGAGCCAACAAAGGAAGATCCTCCCGGTAGACCACAAACCAAAACGACAAGGAGAAAACAAAGGAAAGAATTAAAAGAAATGAGTCAACGTGAATGTGAACTCGAGGAAAGTAAGAAACGAGATCCAACCGCTTGTGAGATTTCAGAAGAAAGGTTCACGGAAGCGCCGGTTCCAAACAAAAGGGGTAGGCCGAGAAAGGAACCGCTATCAAGTCAACAACAAACGGAAGATTCTGTATCCACACCAAAAGCCGATGGATCGAAGGTTCCAAAGACAAGGGTTAGGCCGAAGAAGGTACCCACATCGATTGAACCAGAACAACAAGCCGAGGAAGCGAATGCCACACCTAGAGTCGATGTAGCGGAAGTTACATAGAAAAGGGGTAGGCCGAGGAAGGTACCCACATCGATTGAACAATAAAAACAAGCCGAGGATGCGGATGCCACAACTAGAGTCGATGGATCGGAGGTTCCAAAGAAAAGGAGTAGGCCGCCAAAGGTACCAATATCAAGTAACAAAGAACAACAAGGTGAGCATTCCGAAGCCACACCCATAGTTGATGGAGCGGCGTTTTCAAAGAAAATGGGTAGGCCGACAAAGGTACCAACATCAAGTGACAAAGAACAACAAGGTGAGCATTCCGAAGGCACACCCATAGTTGATGAGGCGGCGGTGCCAAACAAAAAGGGTAGGCCGAATAAGGAACCTACATCAAGTCAAGTACATCAAAGTGAAAATTCCGAAGCCACACCAAAAAATAAGTGATAGCAAAGGTAAGCGACCCATATCTAGTCAACAACAACACGATTGTGACAACTCTGTAGGCACGACCAAAGTTGATGTAGTTCCGGTTCCAAAGCGAAGGGGTATGCCAATGAAGTATCCACTCCTATCCATCCTGTGAGATTGACGATTTTGATAGTCTTTGTCCGGGAATTCTTTCCCACATACATATTTGCTTTAGTCGTTTCCTCGTCCCACCCAAATAACTTTTTAGTTAGCCCATATATCTTGGTCCAAGATATGTCCTTATAGTTATCTCCTTCCTTAACGGCTTTCCAAAGAACCTCTAGACCTAGTATTATTTGGACATCTTCGGGGATAATGGTCATCTCGCCAAAAGGAAAATGCATGGTATCAGTTTCACCAAAAAACCTCTCCAAAAAGAAATTCGCCGTGACTTGATCAGTGGCCACATAATTTTCTACCGCGGGATACAACCCAGATGCTCTGACTAATGCTTGAACAACATCACACTCCTACTCCAAAGGCCATATATCCATTGATTGATGACGTCCAACATGGAAGGATTTCTTGTGGTCCTATAAAAACACACCAAACTAACTTAAATTCACCTGATCATATATAAATAATAATATAAAAACAAGATACAAACGTCTTACATAAGTTTGATAGATCCAACGAGCCCAAGAGTCCTTGTAGTTAAATAAGAGTTGCGGATCCAACGGCTCACCTCACTGTTTGTCGTCATTGCGGTCTGGAATCATGTCATATCTTTTAGGAAGGTGGGTTGGGAGTTATTTTTCCTTTTTCTCATCGGCTTCAACTTCAACTGCAGCTTGTCCTAAGCCTTGTGAGGATGAGCCACCTGCTCGGGCTGGTTCAGGAGGTGGAAAATTTTCCCACTATTCATCATCACTGCTGCTTGTGTCCCCTGTACGATCCCGAATGATGACCTTACCACGGTCCGGATCAGATCGACTACGTCGAGGCCGAGAAGACTTAGGTTTACGTTCATCAACAGCTTTTCCCTTTCCTTTCTTGATTTGTGCTGCTCTGGACCTACGTCCCAATATGTCAAATGAGTTATATATAATAAGCCGGCATGGATGGTAAATATAAAAGCATTAGTGGCAGAAGTGTCGGCGTAGTAAGTAACTGAACAACAATGCCGATTTTGGGAATTTTGTACAGAGATTTAACAAAAGAATAAAACCAAAATCGGCATAGATGGTAAACAACACGACACTGCCGGCACCCGTGCCGACGTGGTTATTTACAGACAAACTATGTCGGGAATATGGGAAATTTGTACAGAGATGTAACAAAAGTAGGAAATCAAAACCGGCATGGAATTTATTAAATATACAAAGCCGACACTCAGTTCCGGCGTTGATTATAAGTTAATTTATACACCGGCATCCAGTTCCGGCATTGTATTCAAATTGAGTTATACGGCGAAACAAAATTGTAACTGAATTTCAATTGACTATATTGCAATTTCAAATTTTTATTTTAGTGTAGTAGAAAGACTAAACATGCAACTATCAATTTGTGTTTTCTAGCATGGGATAAACCCTAAAAATGCTTCAATTCAACATAGACATCACTTACCGCATCAAATTTGTTATTTCCTCATCATCATCTTGTTCAAGAGCTGCTTGATCCTTGCTTCGTGCACTTGTTGCGCTTTTGATTTCGATTTACCACCATCATCAACAGACCCTTCAGGATTAGGTTTGGGTTTTTCAGGAGGTTTGCGACGACCCATTCTTCTTTGGGTTTGAAGAATTGAATGATTTTGGTATAAAAATAAGGGAGATTAGTGGTTTTGGAAGTTCTTTTGGAAGAGCCGAGAAGTAAAAACAAAGAGAGATATAACCGTCACTTAAATAGAGGAGTTTGTAAGCGACACATAAATAGAGGAGTTTGTAACCGACACATAAATGGAATTAAGGAGTTTGTAACCGCCACATAACTGGAATAAAAGAGTTTGTAACCGTCAGAATGCCGGCATGGAAAGATGGTATAATTCAATGCCGTTATTCTGACAATCAGTTTAAATTGAGTCCAGGATACCGGCATTGTATGTTGATCACACTTCAATGCCGACATCTGTGTCGGTATTGTCTTTGGTTAATATTCAATGCCGGCATACACACCACCAATAGCACTAGCCGGAAGGGTTTAAGCAAGCAAACTGACCCAAACTGGCCTTCATATTAATCGCTTACGGAAATAAACTTAAAAACATTAAACACATAAACAACGTTCAACATAAAATGAAAGATCTTAAGCTAATTGCAACTAACATCATTTCTTGGAACGAGATTCAATAAACAAAGCAGCTTTGAAATGCCTAAAAGGCTCTTTTCTCCACTTGGCATATGCGTCCTGATCTTGATACCTATTCCCTCCGTATCTTGCGAGAAACTCGTTGTATTTGCGACATAATTTTATGAGGGAAGTTGTTCGATTCGCTAAAAACTCATCCCCGTAATCCATTTTGCGTTTATTGCACTTACCGTCCTCAAATTTCGGCATATAAGGACCACTACTAACAAGACCCCAAAAAAGATCCAAAGGGCAGTGATCTTCCGGGAAATCCGATACTATGTAGAAAATTTTAATCCATTCGGTTTCTTCCTCAACATCCGCTTCTATCTTCGCTTGTTTTACACGTTCGTATATTTCCTTAGTTTCTTTGCGATATTTTGCTTCTATTGCTGCCTCTTTTTCTTCTCTTTTCCTTTTAAGTATCTCTTCTTCCATTGCGGCAATTGACTTGGTGGTTTCTTCGTTCCCTCTAAGTTTTTATTGTATAATGGCAATTGAGTTGGTGGTGGATGATAATTGGGTTCCTATCGGAGTGGATAGTTTGTTCATCTTAAGTTTTTCTTTTTCCATGGCAATGATGAAATCGGTAGTTGGTGATGGATTTGCCACTGGGGATATGTGTTAAAACTTACTTCTTTTTTTTTTTTTTTTTTTTTGAGGTATCAAATGCAATAGGTGTATCCATTGCTTTAAATAGATGAGGACACAACGGCTCTTTTTCCACTTTATCATTCTGGCATTGTCAATAACCTAACATCCACGCCGGTAGTCCCCTTTACTGGTTTGTGGTTTAAAAAAAATAGCCGTTGGGCATTGAATGTTAAATGCCGGCATTGAACTGAGGATAAAGAGAATGCCGGCATTGAATGCCGGCATGAAGTCGTATATAAAACCAATGCCGGAATAAGGTTTATTGTACACATAAACCATAACATTTTGACACTCTATCCCGGCATAGAGTTATATATATGATCTACGCCGGCATTGTAACGGCATTGAATTATGTTAACATGGTATGCCAGAACTATAATTTATTTCAAATGTAATCCTTGTCACAGGAAGCACGGATGCACTTAGCACGTGCATCAAGCCTTTGAACCACTTGGTGACCCAAGTGGACGAGTTATAGTCTCGTGAGGGTTTACATAGAGATCTACCCACAAAACCTTACCAAAAACTACCCTAAAAACCTAACCAAAAACCACTAAACCTATCAATCTTCTTACGAAGAATCCGTCTCCGATTCACCCAGCTGGTGGTACTCCGTTACTTTGGTTACCATGTGGTTCACATTTTCATCAAACATAATGCTTTCCCCTTTTCCTATAAGTAACGCGTTTTCACGGCTTCGTGCTACAAAAACAACACACAAACTTAGTTTGTTACATAAAAATTGAAAAGAGTTGATTGTGTCGAATTAATCATAAAGATACTTACGAGTTGTTGAGGGGACTATCTATTGTGGGTAGCGTGCGCGATCCGGTGTTTGATTTTTAAAAACTCAACCACCGCATCTAGGATGATGTCATGTCGTTGCTCGATTTGTTGAGCAGTTCTTCCTTTCGGGTTCCCAAAATCGTGAGTAAATTTGTTAAAAATCTTCAACCACATGTTCTCCCTCGAACTGTTATCTATAACTGTAGGACGAGTTACGGGGTACCATGCTCGGGTGATTGCTAAATCTTCCTCGGAGTCAAACGATGCCATTTGTTGTATGTGGGAGTAGGTTCTATACTAAGCTATTTATAGATGACTCTTTTAGGGTTTAGGGTTTCATAAGAGTCTCAAGAACACACGAGTTTTGGTTCAAGTATTAGCTCTCTTTATATAGAGAAAAACCTCAACGGCTAATTTTTTTGAAATCAGAAATGCCGGCATTGAAGTTAATATGGATAAGAATGCCGGCACTAATTTCCGGTATTGATTACTATTCAATATCCATGCCGGTACTCGATTTGTTTACAGAGATTGGGCATAATCTGCAGCGAATGCCGGCATGGTTTCAACACCAACATACAACGCCGGCATACACTACCGGCAGTGAGTATATTTATATGACCATGCCGGCATCTCGGAATTTAAAAAAAACGGCTAGTTTTTTGAAAAATAAGACCGTTGGAGCTTCATTCTATATAATACCCCCCATTCCTATGGAAAAATTTACAGAAAGCACCCACCAAATAACAAAAATCCTTCTCTCAAGAAAGCAAGCCTCAAAAAATAGATCAAGCAACCACGGTTTTAGCTTCACAAGCGATGGGAGATTCATCAACAAGTTCTATTTGCAAACCACCATCAAGCTCTACCTGCAAAGTAAGTAGATTCAACATTACTAACATCAAATGGACAGTTAAAATCTTCTCTACTAGGACGTATCACTAATATAATATTCTCTTACAGAGTCATCATTGCAGTTGTAAAATTTGCAAGTCACCTTCTCATCTAGCCATGGACTGTCCTTTTATTTATTCGAAGTGTAGAAAATGTGATGGGACACGCCGGTTTTGGATTGCAAAAACTGATGATGCTGAAAATGGAAGAATGTTTCTAAGGTTTGATTCACCCAAAGTGCGATGAGTTTCAATGGTTTGACAAAGCTGTTGCACTAGCGGAATCAAGAGAAAACCACAAGAACCAATGCAAGCCTAATGATGGGTGTGATGGGTGTTATATGAAGGGAAAGGAGTATGTTGAAAGAGAAGATAAACCAATGAGGATGGTCCTTGACACCGAGCTTCCAGACGATGTCTTCGAAGATATTCGCGAAAGGCTCAAAGGAAACGTAATTGTTGAAAATGGATGGAAATAGATTATGAGATCATCTTAAACCAAAAGTACTCAATTCCATGTTTTTTAGTATGTTTTAATTTAAAGTTTCATATTTTTCAGTATGTTTTAATTTAAAGTTTCAAATCTAATGTAATAGATTATCTAGGAACGAATAAAAATAGCATTCGGAACGGATCTATAATCAATCCCGGCATTGTAGTTTTATCCAAACCAATGCCAGATTTATGGAAAAATTTAATTTATGAAGGTTTTGCAGAATGCCGGCATGGAAAGAAATCTTATTTACCATGCCGATTTTCTGGAAAACTATACAAGTTTTAAAAAATCAGATTTCCGGCATGGATTCAATAAATATTTCCATGCCGGCACATGCCAAATTCTACACAGGAACTTGGACCCTTTCATCCCCACTTTCCGACATGGTTTTAGAAAAATAATTCAATGCCGGTGTTTGTTGCGGCATGGAATTTAATTACGTATCTACGCCGGAAACAGTGCCGGCGTTGTTCAACCTAAATATTTCAATGCCGGCGCCTTGGTGTAAAGAAAACTTACAAAAAAAAAACATTTTACTTGAAATCTAAACATGTTCAACATAAACCAAACAACTAAATTGTGCTTAAATGTTCTTAATCCAGGTATCATAAACAAAAAGTAAACCAAACAACTAAAGAGTTCATCCAAAAACAAGTTCGAAATTGTTCAAAACGTAACAACCACCATCCAAATGAAGAAACACAACTAAAGAGTTCATCACTTGGTCTTTTGCTTCTTGGCCACAACCACCTTCCTCATTTCCCCGAACAAAGCTTTGCATTAGGGTCTTCCATTTTATCAAGCTTTTCCTTAACTTCCTTCATTTCTTCAGGGGATAGCACTTCTACTTTCTCGTTCTTGCAACCAAACATCTTCTTCAACTTGCGAAGCCGACGTTGCCAGTTTCATACATCCAACACATAATTAGTATATATATGCTAATATAAGATTATGTATACATTAATTGACTAAGCAATTAACAATACTTACTAGTAATCCAACAGTCTTATGAAGTTCGGCCATCGTAGGTGGTGCCTCTGTAGGAGTTGGAGCGGGAGGGTTTTTCTAGGGTGGAACTTCGACGTCGTCCGGGCGCACGACAAAAGGATGTGACTCTTCTAGGTAATAAAACATGTACTCGGGGTGGGTTTCATCACCGTTTTCTGCAAGCTCCCAGTTACTAATATCTACCAAATGACGTGGTTCCCTATCCCTCCAATGTGTTGGTTCTGGAATTGGATCATACTCTACCCTCAACTTCAGCTTAGTTGAAAAGCTCAGAGAACGGTCAACTTCGTACCTTTCAAGAGAGGCTGTCTCGGGATAAGGTAATTGATTATATCCAAGTTGCCGCATGACACGTCGGGGATCAGCCATAACGTATCCCTTTGGGTGGAACAACGGTCCATTATAAAATGCAACGTTATTATACCTCAAAATTTGGTGGTTCTCTCTAGCCTCCTTGTAAGGGTCAAACACAACCTCTTTGGTAGTCATCGCGTCCAGAGTCAATCTCATATTTGTCAATCAACGATTGTTACCGGGCTTCGGAATATTGTTGAACTCGTATCTCTTAGCTCTATGCGCCTCGGGTTCGGAAAGGTTTTTGATCTTCAAGAAGGGGTATTCTGTGAACAATGTTTGGAAGTGTTCATAAGCCCACACCTATACCAATGTGGAATGATACATATAAGAAGCAGTAAATTTTGTTTCTGAGTTCATAATAAGGGTACATGTGAACAATATACATAAAAACATAAGTTTAAAAACAAAATTACCTGGAGTAGAGTGAAATTCCCGACAAATTGGTTTGTAACAGCCTTAGAGGCCATTCTCATCTCCGCCATCAAATGTGTCATTACCACGGTGCCCCAAGAATAGGTAAAGACCTCTTCCAACGGATCCAAGTATTGAAGGTGGTTTGCACTAATCCTGTTGCCACTAGCGTCAGGGAATGCCTTAGTGCCCAAGATGAATAACAGGTACACAACGGCTACATAACGAATTTGTGCGGGGTCCCATCCATCCTTCAAACTTCTTTCCTGCGTGTTTTCAAACTTCTCCTTAAGCAACTTCAGCTTGATGGTCTTTGTCCTACTATTCTTAGATACATAGAAGTTTTGTAGTCCCAACCCAACAGCTTGTTAGCCTAGAATGTTCTGAGCATCATCAGGGATCAAGGTCATCTCCCCAAACGGGAAGTGCATGGTATCAGTTTCACCATGATACCTTTCGACGAAGCAATTAACTGTCACAGAATCACACTTCACATAATTTTCAACCAAACCATATAGACCAGAATCCCTTACTAATGTTTGGACCTCTTCAAATTTCGTAGAAAAATCCCAATGAGACGCGTCTTGGTTTTGGCAAACACGCAAAACCTTCTTAAGATCCTACAATTAGGAGATAATACGATTAAGAGATATTACATAAATACACAACAATACATATGCACAAGATAAAAATTCTTACATAGGTTTGATAGATATTACGAGCCCACGTGTCCTTGTAGCCAAATAGCATTTTCGGTTTCAGAGCTTCACCCCAAATTCTACCACGATCAAGGTCAAGTATCATGTCATCAGTATAAGGAAGGTGCGAACCTTTAACTGTTACTTTGCCTTTGCCTTGTGTCGGTTTTTGACTTGGCCCACCATCTTCCTCCTCACTTTCCTCTTCATCTTACTCATTGTGCTCAACTATTCCAGTAGGTTCACGGATTACGAGTCGATTACGGTCACCACCACTCTCCCATTTTTTCCCTTTTGTAGAGCCTACCCCCAAACGCTTGTTGCGACCAAGTTCTTTCCCTCGAGGAGGCAGAAACTGAGGAGTATCAAGATCCTTCTTCTTTCTTTTCTTAATGCCAGCATCCTTAGCTTTTGCTTTCTTAGCTTCCTTGGCTTTAGCCCTATATCAAAAGAAACACACAATAAATATAAGACAACTCACTTTCATATTTAATGCCGGCATAGATATATTGAATAACGACATAGAATCATCAGTACCGGCATTGATTCACGAAATATCGACCATGCCGAGACCAAAAAACGACATAGTAATTTAACAAAAATACTATGCCGGGACACGATGCCGGCATTGCCGATTAATTGTGGACAATGCCGGTAGTCTTAGGTAATTCCTAAGCAGTTCCTGGATACCAAAAGAGCACTGCCGGCACAGACGTAAGAATTCAAATCCATGCCGTAGTCAAGTACCGGCATGGTATTCAACCTAAAATCAATGTCGGTACTGATAACAAATTCCTAGGGTTTCCTTGTATATTAAAAGTGGACTGCCGGCATAATCGAATAAATTTAAAACAATGTCGTAACAAACTACTGGCATGGTATTCATCCTAAAATCAATGCCGGGACAGAACATTCAGTTTCAGGTGATTCAGTAACTCCATACCGGCATAGTATTCATACTAAAATCAATGCCGTAATTAGGTACCAGCATTGTATTCATACTAATTTTAATGTTGTAATTCAATACCGGCATTGTATTCATACTAATTTAAATGCCGACAATGACTGTAACTCAACTGTTTGAGTTAGGGATCTCGATTCTAACCTAAACCCAATGCCTTAAATCGATTTAAACACTCATAAAACAGTTCATAATCACTTACCTTGTCATAGAAGTCATTTTTTCGAGAGTTTGATTGTCCGAGTTCTCTTCTTCTTCTTCTTCTTCAAGAGCAATCCGATTGATTCTTTCTTCTTGTGTTTGTTGAGCAAGTGATTTTGATTTTGATTGCGGATTGGGTTTGGGTTTGGGTTTCTTTCGTGGAGGCATGGTTATAGATAGATTCGGGTAATCGACAAAGATATTTTTGAATCGACGATGAAGAACGATGGTGTTAACAATGAAGACGATGAAGAATATTTTTTTTGAAACCCTAACCTACGAGTGTGCCGGCACAAATGAAAGAAATGGGGGATACTGATATTGTTTTTTATTTTGATTTAAAGTTTTTTATTTTGTGGGAAGGTTGGTATAGTCTTTTCATAATGTTTTTAATTAACCAAAGGGTATTTTAGTATTTCCGCTCCCCAAAACACCCCTTAGCAGACACTATTGGTTGGGGGAAGTAATTTATATCCCCAATTAGTTTGAGTATCCCCAATCGCGCGCTCATTTTTAAATGTATTTTTTTTCTTTGAAATTTGCCCGGTTATCATATTTATTCTTTTTTCACCAATTTTACTCTGGTTATAAAAATTTAATGATATACCGATCTTTTGAATTTTCTGAATATTACTGGCGAGAAAGAAAACGGAAGACGGAAAACGAAAGCACAACAGTAACAAACAAATTTTAAAAATATATCTTCATTAGGAAAAAGAAAAGAAAAAGTCGGGAAAGAGTATGATTTAGTATGGAACTTGTCAAAGTCAGGAAACCGATCAAAAAATACAAGTGTCGCAAAGTGTTTAAGCCCAACGTCTATATGCGAAGCTGATATCATCCATCACGACAGTGGCCGTATTAAAACACTTAAATCAGTTTAGTTGAATGATTAACTTTTTCCTAAGAGATGATTTTCCCTTTTGCTTTCACTTTCAGTGTCATTTCTTATAAATCGTTGTCGATTAGTCTATTATATATTACCAAGTCTAAAAGGCGTGTTAGCTAACTTCTCAATTAAGAAATCGCTACCTATTCTATCAGTTAGTCGATCAACGTTGATGTTTTATGAATGAATTAAGAAATGTGCTAATTTTCCATGACGATTGATTTAAAACAACCGTTACCAACCATTACTTGGCTTATCCCACCGACAGCAAATAATCATAGTATGTGTTATTTCTCGAACATTTCTTAGACCGTAGATGGATATAGCCGTTGGCGACAGTAATCACTTGGAATGTTCGAGAAGTAATACATGACCGAGAAATAATCATAGCATGTTTCGAAACTTGGTTTCGTTTTGACATGACCGAGACGCGTAAACAATTTTATATCATTATGAGTAAAATCTTGAAATCCTTAATTTAAAATTTTATACCATTTTATCAGGTAGTTGTTAAAGTATCAGAGATTTTAGACTCAGTTAAACTAGTTCGTCATGATATGATTTAATTTGGCATAACAAAAGGAAAATTAAGTTGCGGAATGATCTTTATATTGCCTTTCGAGTCGCTAACCTGTCTCAGCGAGGGTTTTTTTTTTTTTTTAATTTTTCTATCTAAGATCTCGACTCACTAGGATTAAGAGATTCGTCTCGGCTGTGGACTCAGATCGTGAATATCTAGAACTCTGGGAATAATTATATTGCGCGCAGTTACTTTTTCACCTTATTGTGTGTTTTTCCATAGTAAAACGTGTTTCTCATTTATCCATGCCGCTTCTGGAAATTTTAGGCCTTCCAGTCTTTGACCACTGTAATTTGAATTTCCCAAATGAAACAAATGTCGTCCATGACAAGTTAGGTTGGATGCGATTTTGAAAAAGAAAAAACAAGACAAACGAATGTAGGTTCTATGAGACCTCCTCTAAAACTCTAATTATTGGTCTTGATATTATAATTAGAGGGTTTTTTTCAAGAGAATGCTCTCAAATGTTCCACATCATTTAAATCATTGTCAATGTCCATTACAATCCAAAAGTCCAAGAAGAATGCGTGTTAGTCATTTCTCTACAATGACATAAATCGCCACCTAAAGTTGTTAATCATCACTCAAATGTATTCAAGAAAACATTAATCTTCATTGACCATTATTAAAACCTATACCAACCATTAGATGGAGTTATTCTACCGACTAACAAGTATTGTTTCATTGATTAATTAGCTAGTTGCAAATTCATGTACGTGAACATGTCACTTCTCGCAAAAACATAAGCATAAACATGTCGACTGCTAATGGAGTGCAAGTTTATTGCGTACCAAAAACCGTATAAGACAAACTGGAATATGGTTTTGATACCTCCAGCCGATATGTTGTTAGTTTTGTAACGGGCCGACACGATATGTACAAGTACACCATTAGAAAACTCAATACTCGCGCCTCTTTTGTCTTCAAAAGCCTTGCTTCCACCAACACACAATCTACTACTACCGTATATAATTAAGTGCTGCTCTTATATTATTTAACTTGTACACTACGTACTGGAGACAGCAAGGACCTAACCTAACCTAAAGGCTACAAAAGTGCACTGTCAAGGCACACACTGTATGGGTCCAGGACCCTCCTTCATTACGGCCGTCAACATCATTTTACAGCTGGGCTGACCACCACATTTCCCATCTGTCACTTCATTATTCGTTGGGAACAAAAACAAAAACAAAAGTTTCAAATTTTCACTTAATTAAATTGTTTTAATAATAAAAAGCACTTTCTTTAACCACGAAATAAAAGCATTTTTAATATGAAAATGTTTCTAAGTTCAGCCCCTCCAATCATTCCCCACGCCTTTCAACAGCAATCTGATCTGATCGGGAAAGGAAGGAGAAGAAAAGAAAATCTTCATAACCTGAGTGACCTGTTTGGTTTAATTACCTTTATTCCTTTCCTAGATTTTTCTTTTTTGATGGATTCTTTCCGAGGTTATGTGCCTTCCCTAACTTTCATCCAAGGTTTGAAAAATGGGTCATGGCTCCGGTCATGGTCACTGGGTGGGTGTGATCGTTATAAAGCATTTTGACGGGTGTGAATATGTTTCGGGCAAAAAAATATGTTATTTAGGAAAAACACGCTTTTATACGTTACTAGATTTTGTGTCCGTGCTACGCACCGGGCGGACCCTAACACCATCCACCATCATTTGGTCCATGTCTGCTACGTATCGGACATCTTTTTCTTTTAATCATATTTTTGATTTGGTAAAGCTCGGCTTCGGCTTCGCCTCGCCTCGCCCAGTGCTACGCACCGGGTGGCTTAACCTTTCCCCGTCGCCATAAATTTTTGATTTGGTGTGGGACCCACCCTCTCTTGTCCCTGTAATGAATCCCTAATAGGATGTACCAATAACATTGCTTTATTAGTCGACCCGGAAGGCCAAGAGATGTTGAATGCTCCCAGCACAATAGCCTAACATGTTGCTTGGGCTTTACATCCACCCTTATTCCTACTTTATATTAAAATTTATCCTTTTGGCCTTATACAAAAATAAAATGATGGACGGAGCTAGTATCAAGCTGGTTTACAATACCATATATTCACTACTACAACGTCGAAAAGAATTGCACAACAGGTTCAGAGAATATATCTAAGTAAGATGACACAGAAAATTGTACATTTTATATACAGTAGAAACTCCATTAATTAATACTCGATTATTTAATAAACTCTCTTAAATAATATTTGTAGCCGGTTCCGAGTCGGGGATAATGTGCTAAATTAATAATTCACTAAAATTATAAATTAATACTTTTTTGATTACCTATGTAGACCCCATATGAAATATAAATTAATAATCCATTATATATCTCCAATACACTAATGTTTTATGAAGATTTCTTGAAAAATGAATCAATTGTGTTCTATTTTATGTTAAAATCAATATAACATTGAACTAATTTTTCTTATCATCGTAAGAATTTCTAGTGTTGTTTCTCATATCCCAACGAAAAATTATTTAACGTGATTGTCGCTTTAACAACCTTGTTTCGTGAAGGGGGATCTATTGTAGAACTTTCATCATCTTTTTTCCCATCTTTATCAGTTCCCATAAAGCTCTCAATTATTTCTTCATCAGTCAACAATTGCATAACTTCATTTTCTTCCAGATATTCAGGACATCTTGACATTCACTGAATTGCGATAACCCAACTTTTTGATCCAATTTTGCAAGTCTTGGGTGATATCACCGTTTAACTGTTCAACCGAACTTTGGGAGAGCTTAGTGAGGATACTTTGTGTTTTCTTTAAGCGTTTGAAAAATTGTTTAGTTATTAATGATGCCAGCAGTGGTTTATGTAGTTTTATTTTTTATAGATCGGGTGTAGCTATTCAAAAAGGTGTTGGAGCTCAACTTGTTCCTAGGCTACCAACCAAAGTTATGTACAAATCTTAATCCTTATAATCATGAGTAAAATATATAAATTTTTAATTATTAATTTATCGGTTAATTAATATCTCGCTTAATTAATAAATTCTGATGGTCCCAGCAACATTAATTTATAGAGTTTCTACTGTATGTACAAACATGAATGCCAGACCCAAAATACCATCGAAGCAAAAATAAATAAAAATCCACTTACCAAAGGCAAAAATAAATAAAAAATCACCAAACATTATGAAATTGGTTGTACAGTATTCAAAAGTGTGTAGCAAAGAATCCATGCAACACAACGGGTGAGGTGCAAGGATGGACAGAATGCCGAATACAAATTTTATACCTGTTAGTTTTATTTAAACAGTATACATCAGATATCCACAAAAATCTATTAAAAGATGGTGTAGAAAATGAAAGTAGTTAACTCTTCAAGACTTGGGATTCACCAACTCCATGAATCTGAGGTTTAATTCGCTGTAGCGACATTTGAACCATCGCCAGCCCCGACGGCGACTTCACCAAACCTGAGAAAATGGATCCATCATCACCCAAATTCAACCTAAGTATTGTTATGAATATTATGTAGCAAGTCCAAATCTTACAATCAAAAGCAGCTAGAGAGTCATACCTGAACTTATAGAATTACTTTTTTCAAACTATTATCCCCAAATATTGGACATTCAACAGAGAGTAATATTTGTCAGAATCCACATTCTGTTGCAGTTGGCTTTGCAGTGGTAATGCTGCCTCCTGTAACCATCCTCACCATGATCCCAACAGCCCTGCAAATTGCAACAGATTCCTTGACACCATGACGAACATGATCTTTGATACCAACTGCCTATGCAAGGATTTAAAACAATCTACATGCATATGACATGCAACAATAATAAAGCGAATGCTATTTACTTTTACATACGGAGCAATTGGGAAATGGTAAGGGTTTGAAAACAAAACCACTGTTAGAATCGGAGTAGGTACTTCCTTTTCTGTATAATGAATGATAGAACTCTATCTTATAATTCGATCGTTCGTTTTTGTTGTGCAACTTCAATCCTACAAAAGAGGAGGAAAGAGTGACCAATATTAAAACTTCAGAAAACAATTATCATAACCAAATGAAAAAAAAAAAAAAAAAAAAAGGCTTTACTTTCCTTGATCCCATTATCGAAGCATTCATAGTGTTAACTGGACATGATCGCTGTTTGAGTTTATAGATTCACAATAGAAAGCGTCCTTTGGTGTGTCTGTTGCTACAACGCAGCGGTAAGCATGCGTCCTTTTTTTATTTGGTGTCGCATGGCTTCGTCCCGCCCAGTCGTTTAGAATTTTTGATTTGGCTTCCTCTTTTAGCATCGTGCATTAATAGAATTATCAGCAGAAATTTGAAATTCTTAATAAGCAATTGAAAGAGGGAAAGAAAAAGAGGTACCTGAATTACAAGCTTCATTTTCGGGAATTTATAGTCTTTTGAGAACGCATGTTTAGTCTCTTTCCTTGGGATGCTCTTGACCTAACAACACACTTCTGTCATCAATTGATTACCGCGAAAATTCAAAGTTAATAAAGATTGTTACTCCATTCTTATTACACATTTACACAAAGTTATATCTTTATTTTTCCATGCAATGGCAAACCTCCCCGGTACTCAATACCACACTGGCTTGTATAGTATCTGTTGCAAGCCTGTGGATATGTTCTCAATGCCAATGAACAGGATTCTCAAACAACCTACTAATCCGATTATGCAAAGCCATGATGGTTTCTAAGCTATTGATTTCCAGCTAAACTACCTCAGTTCATATAATTAACTTTTATCTCGACCAAAATTCCAGCAATATTTCTATACCAACCCCCAAAATGACCCCTATAACATGAACATGAAGCATTAAAAGCCAGCTCCCAATGACGCCTAACTGTACTTTGTACTTGGTCTAACATGATCTAAGAGGCCAAATTGTCAGGATGACAAATCTTAGACCAATAAATATAATTAGATTAAATAAACAATGGAGGTATGAAATTTTAACTAAGAAATGCATTAAAAATTACATAATATCCCTAAAGCATATAAGGGGGCAGCATACAGTTCAAATTAGAGCTTCAAAACTATAAGTTGGAATTGATGAAACTCATGAATGATGATGCTGAAATTCAACAAACAACACTAATTTAGATGGCAAATAGTCCGGTAGTACAGCTATCATCTTCTCTTTCACTGTATATATAGAAAACCTAAGGAAAAACTAAATAATGGTGATGTTATAGGTATGTAAATAAGCTGATGTGGTTAGCAAAGTAAGAGCCAACTGAAACTTGTGATCACACCTATGTATCTGAATCCTCCAATTCATGGTCCGTCAATCGTAGCTACTATTTTTAAATACAGGTATTATCTTATGTTACTCTTCACGGTAGATATCAACGATTCAACGGATCTAAGTTCAATACTGTATTCTTATCTAACCTTGAGCAAAACACATTTTCACTACAAATTTAAGATATTCTAAGATATAAAGAGAGGAATTATAATTTTTGGGAGAACATTACTGATCAGTACAAATTGTTCGATCATAATAATAATTGGTGTACTAAAATCCATCTTTGTTCCTCTCCTGTAAAATCACAAACGCATCAACTGATATGAAATATCTAAGTGCAGCATAAACTGAAACCATAAAAAAAAAACACATCAACTCAAGTACCACACTTAAGAGAGGTTTTTTGTTGGAATCAGCATAGTATACGTAGACGTGAGAAACTATTTCAGAGAAGCCAAAAGCGAAATACTATGCTAAAAATCAAACAAACCTATATCTAAGAATTCAAAAAGGAAGTAACCTTTAACCTAAAAAACAAAAAACAAAGTGATTTCAATAAAAAATAATTAGGACATTAGATGAAAAATCATACCCGATGAAACCTAAGCTGCTTAATTATGTAGCCTCATTTCTTCGTACGGTTTATAGATTTATGACATTATAGACATTTCCCAATGGTAAATGCAAAGGTAATAAAAAAACAATGTTAGGGTTTTGTAGTAATAGAATACAAAGTTAGGGCTTTTGTGAACCGACCAGTAAAGGTATATGCCAGTTTTCAAGCTTTGCCCTTGAAATCACTTTTCATAATCACAAATAACAAAAGTTAGTACCAACGGCAGAATTTATCGAGCAAAAAAATGATCTAAGAAATCCGAACTTTTTATCACCTGGAATATCAAAAAAAAAAAAAAAAAAAAAAAGCGAATCAATTATGAATTTTAGAACCAAAAAGACGAATAGAAGAGATCACTGTATAGTTTCAGAAGAGAAGACCCGGAAAAAAACCGAGAGAAGCATAAACAAAAAGAAGAAGATCAGCCGAAAATGAAAAAAATAAAGATCTGAAAAGAACGGTTGTAACGTACGGGAAAACAGTTATAACGGGTCTAATAACGTTGTTACAACGTTTTTTTATATATTCTTTTATTTTCAAAGTTTTTTTGTAATTTTCTAATCTTTAATTTAAAAAATAAAGAATCGTAAAAAAATTCCTTAAAAAAACGGTTATAACTGGCGTAAAAACGGGAAAAGTGATGTAAAAAACTCGCGTTAAAATATTATTAAAAGGAAAAAACGTAAAATTGCATTTTAGAAAAAAAGTAATAACGTGTGTGAAAACGGAAAAAAGGTCCTAAAAACTGTCGTTATTTCCTATTTATCGGCGTTATATAGGCACGGGATTTGGGGACCCTCGCGGCCACGGTATATAGGTGTGACCGTTTTAACGGCCGTTTTTCCGGAAAAAAACGGGCGTTTTTCAAACCTTGCTTTTATCCAACTTGGTGAAGGGATTTAATTGTTTATATGCGGAAATTTTTACAGTGTCAAAACTACTCAATATTTTATAGTATGGATTTTGATACCGACTCAGTAATCACTGATTAATTTTAGTATATACACATGTATAAAAATGTGAAGAAACTCATTATATCCGATGTAGTGAATTTTGGATTTCAGATTTATTTCGATCCAGATCGAGACGCCAGGATAGCTTTATCTCCGTCAAATTCTCGATAAAATTTCAGAACGGTTTTTCGAGCAATTTGCTCCAAATGTGTACCATAACTATGTGTATACCAAGTTAGTCGAGATTCAAGTTAGACCGAGTCAGGCTGAGATTCCTAATGAAATATTGGATTTTCGAGACTACGTAGATCGTCTTTCTGGAATGTCGAAACTGGAAACCCCGACAAGATCTAGGACTAGACAACCGAAATCGACTACATCGATTGTATTTTAACATTTGGTTATAGGAACAATTGATTGTATTTTAACATTTGGTAATACGGATAAAGAAGTTGAATGGGTACAATCAACCTGTTTCTTTCTCCAATAACTCTTAGAAACGAAAAATCCTTTCATCTATAATGCCTCCTACTCAGACTTGATCACAACACCAGTCACCAGCATCTCTTTTTATCGGTTAATATGACTAGTTTTCTTTTATATGTTATGTTTTAATTTCTTTTGTAGATGTAATTTTTTTTTTTTTTTAGTTTATGTTTTTTTTATTATTATTAATAAGATTTCCATTTTTCAATTGGATCTCTTGCGCTCGTTTTTGGTTAGGGTTCTAGTAGATTTGGGTTGTGGTGTTTTTAGTTTGATGTTTTTCCGCTAGAATTGGATGATGCTATAAAAGATATATTTCTATCAATTAGGGGTGTATGTTGCCTGTTGGGACATTGTTGAAAGTGAAGTGGTTCAAATGGTTCAAGAATTCTTCAGAAGTGGTATTCTACTACAGTAGCTGAATCATACTTTCCAAACTTTGATTCCTAAACATGAGTGTGTGGAAACTCCGTCGGATTTTCGTCCCATAAGTTTATGTAATGTCTCATATATAATCCCTAAGCTAATGACAATCAGACTGAAGAAATTGTTGCACAAATGTATCTCTCCATGGCAGGCGGCGTATGTACCTGGAAGAAACATTCTTGATAATACCATCATTGCTCATGAGGTTATCAATTATATGAAACAACAAAAGCTTTTATTAGGTCTGTAGCTGTGAAGTTGGATATGTCAAAGGTGTTTGACAGAATGGAGTGGCCTTTCATTATTCAAATTCTTCAGAAATTGGGTTTCAGTCAACATTGGTGCACAATGGTGGAGCAATGTATATCAACTACTTCTATATCCATACTTCTTAATGGTGCTCCAATATAGACCATATACCCAATGGGGGGATTACGCCAAGGGGATTCACTATCTCCTTATTTGTTTATTATGTGTATGAAGGGTTTCAGCAGACTAATCTCTTCAACAGTTGCTAATAAGCAAGTTGTTCCTGTCTACCCAGCTATGAGAAGTCCGACCATTTCCCACTTATTTTTCGCGGATGACTGCATCTTTTTCAACCCAGCAAAGGAAGAATCACTGCATAACTTGCTTCATATTATTAATAGTTTCTGTGTTGTTCTGGACAGATGATCAATTTCAGTAAATCCAGCATACATTTTAGCAAAAATATCAGTCCTCAAGCACAAGGAAACATTACACTAATGATGGGAATGAAGTCCATGCCTCTGGAAGAAAAGTACTTGCGCATAAATTTATTCATCACAAGGAACAAGCACATTTGTTTTCAGCCTACTATTGAGAAGATGAAGGACAGGTTACCTAATTGGCAAGGAAAGCTGGTAACACAGGCAGGGAGAAGTACACAAATTCAATCAGCAATTGGCACTATGGCTCAGTTTCAAATGGGATGCTTTAATATGCCGAAAAAGACAATTAAGGGAGATAGAATCTCTTCAAAGAAGATACTGGTGGAATAAGGCCAATGGCAGAGGATACTACATGATATCATGGAATTCAGTGTGCAAAGCAAAGAGGTTTGGAGGCTTAGGATTAAAAAATATTCAGATTTTCAATGAGGCTTTATTAGCTAAATTGGCTTGGAGATTATTAAAAGAGAAGGATGCAAAGTGGGTTCAACTGTTACAAGCAAGATATTTTAAAAATTCAGATCTACTTAAGGATGCAATTAAAACCAAGGGCACATGGATATGGAGAAGCATTTGCATGGATCTTGAATGGGTGAAAAAATATTGCATCTGGCATGTTGGTGATGACAAACAGATAAGAGTTTTTAGAGACATGTGGGTTCCTTGAAATGGTATTATAACTCCTTCCCTTGGGTACAACACCAATGCTCACAATAATCTCCACATAACATTGCAGAGAGTGAATGTTGCACCAAATTTATAGTTGCTTAAAGAAAATACTTGCTATTGACTGAATGAGCTCCACTGGACACCTACTACTCATCAAATAGTTAAGCGCGCAGGAGTGATAGTTGCCAAGAGATCTTCAACTACTTCTAAATTGCTTTTAAGGAAAGCTTCGAACGAATGCTGCGTCATAAGGCTAAGTTTTATGGTTAATAAATTCAAGTTCTAACTTCTGTGACACGTCACCTTGAACAAGGAACTAAATTTTATGGTTTTTGCTTGAATCCAGAAAACGCGCCAGATAATACATCACAGGAAAGCCTACAGTTCGGCTACAATATTACTATGATCAGATCACCTATGTGAATGCTAAAAAGTGAAACTTTGCTTACGCCAAACCGTTAGGTGTAAAGAGCTTAGTTCAAGTCGTGCCTTGAGTAAAGTTAGGAACCACAACTTGGTTCAAACATTTTTAGCCATGGTTCTTTGAAGTTGAATCTTCAATCAAAGGACCATAGGACTTACCTAAGGCCATCATGCCCGCATAATGGCCCTTTAGAGAATAATCCCATTCACCACCAGGGCCAACAAAACAAGGAATAATTGGCCGAGCAACTCTAGAAGGGCTCAACACCTTGCCAGCCGCACCATTCCGAGTCACCATCCAACAAGAAATTAGTCGGAGCAAACTCTAGAAGAGCTTAACACCTAGACAGCCGCACCATAAAATATTTTTTTCTTGTTCCATATAAAAACCCCTTCAACACTGAGAAACCTCACACACCCTCAAACACGGGTTCTATCAAAAAACCGTGTTTACTTTTAATTACGAAGCCGCGTTTTGCTTGTTCACCTTCCTCCTCCTCCATCTCTCTATTACTTCTTTGACTCGTCTCTATTAGTTTCCATTCTCTCCTTCTAACAATCAATCTCTCCTTCTTCTCTCTTTACCGGAATGCCAGTATAAGAGAAAGAAGAAGAAGAGATAGGAAAATCACAAAAAAATCGAATTCCCGAAATTTCACTTTCCGGAGTTAAAATGTCAAAAAAATCTAGGAATCATAATGTTCTTAGCGTCGTTGGTGTTCTTGTTCTTGTTTTAGGGTTTTTGTTTAAACCTTCTGATACTATCCGATCATTCAAAATCAAATCAGATCTAAAAAACCAGTTGCCGAGATTTGCCGAAGCGCCTGAATACAGAAACGGAGCTGAATGTCCGGCGACCACATCATCATCAGTCTGTGATCGGTTTCGTGTTCATATAGCTATGACATTAGATGTAGAGTATTTGAGAGGATCAATGGCTGCGGTTTCGTCAGTTCTAACTCATGCTTCTTGTCCAGAAAACGTATTCCTACATTTCATTGTAGCAGAATCAGATTCAGAGAAGCTGTCACCGTTAACTCTACTAGTTCGATCTACTTTCCCTTCTCTTCATTTCAAAGTTTATCTGTTCAAAGATGATTTAGTCAAGAACTTAATTTCATCATCAATTCGTTCAGCTTTAGAGAATCCATTAAACTATGCTAGAAATTACTTAGCTGATATCCTTGATGTCTGTATAGATCGCGTGATTTATCTCGATTCAGATCTTTTAGTAGTTGATGATATTCAGAAATTGTGGAATATTGAGTTAACAAAGTCAAGAATCATTGGAGCACCAGAGTATTGTCATGCAAATTTCACCAAATATTTCACAGATGGATTCTGGGCAGATCCAGTGTTATCAAGAGTTTTCTCAGGGAGAAATCCATGTTATTTCAATACAGGTGTAATGGTAATGGATTTGAAGAGATTTAGGCAAGGGAATTACAGAAGAAGAATTGAAGGATGGATGGAATTACAAAAACAGAAGAGGATTTATGAATTGGGTTCTTTACCACCATTTTTACTTGTTTTTGGTGGTGATGTTGAAGCTATTGATCACAGATGGAATCAGCATGGATTAGGTGGTGATAATGTGAAAGGTAGCTGTAGATCTTTACATCCTGGTCCTGTTAGTTTGTTACATTGGAGTGGTAAAGGTAAACCATGGACTAGACTTGATTCTGGTAATCCTTGTCCTTTAGATCATCTTTGGGCTCCTTATGATCTTCATTTATCAACACACAATCATCAGCTTTTACAGAATAAGCCCATTTCTACATCTTCATCATCATCATAGATTTTTTTTTTTGGTTACTTTCTTTTATTCAAATTCTTTTTTTTGTATATAGTTTGTAGAAATTAAATTAGGGCTTTTTAATTTTGTTCTTTGTTAGAATCAAAAGAGGTAGTAGTGGAGGAGAGATATTGTTGATTCAGAGTCTGAGATTGTTTCTTTGTGTTTCCAAAATTTTGCAAACAAAAACCAACATTCTTAGTTGGTTTGATCATGTATTTGAAGAGAAAAATATTGGGGTTAAAAAGAAAAAAGAAAAAAGAGAGATGGATAAACAGAGTAATAATAACAGTTTTTTTCTTCACTGTGGATTCAACTGTTTTTTTTGTTTGTTTTCTTTCGGTTGATTATTGTGAAATGATTATGTTCTGATCTGTAATATTTTGGATATACCGTCTTAAATTGATTAGTTAATCAGGGGACTGAATTACCATTAAATTATGTTTTACTTTTCTTTTGCAGTAAAAAAATTCTGATTCCAGTTAGATTTGGTCAGATAAGATTTTGGAACTTTTACCAGCAATTATGTACTACAGTTTAAATAAGAAAAGTGGTACTTCGGTCTATGCAATGGAAAAACTGGTCTTTTCCAAACATGAGTAGAAAATCTTGGAATATATGTTTCACAGTGATTTTTTCTTGCAAGGGTTCATCTCAGGCCTGTAAATGTTCAGCAGTTGAGTTGGTCAGAAATTTGGTAGTTGTATCAAGACTCTGGGGTACAAATCCCATTTGCACCTAGAGTTCTGGGGTAAAAATCTTGAGAAAAATGTTTTACTGTGCAACATCTCAATTTTTTTGAGAAAAATGTTGCAAGGCTGCATCTCTCAGGTCTAAGCATCCAGCTGGCACTTCTATACTTCGTGCAAAAGAAACGTATATTGTCATCATCAAAAAGATCTGGCTGAATAAGTAATAGGAATCAAAGAAGATCTTATATGGAATAACAACTGGTTTCCCAATTAAAACAAAAGAAAAAGCTACAGTTGTGGTTTAAGCCTCCCATTACAGAAAAGTTAAAGTGTTGGTGAAGTTGTAGAAGGTTCTTTGACAAAGCAAATAATGATTCACCAGATAAACTCAGAATATTGGTATTTGGTAATGCTAAGGTTGTTGCTTGCTTGATTTGGCTTCCTGAGAGTGCAAAGTTTTGACCTGTTCAAAGTGTTTTACCCTCCTAGTAAGAAAAGTATTTTCTTGAGGTTTACTCATTCAGAATGTGACCAAAGAGTGCTTACATAATTGGAATGGTAGTTGGTACATCATTCTAGTCAATAGCAAATGCGAGGAAAAAGAGTGGAAGTAAATACATACCTCTGGAGCAAGTTACTATCCTAATTTCAGCATATACTCACCAAAATAATTCCATTGTCACTCAAGGGTCCATAGGAGCTGTACTGATGTGTGTATTTTTTTGCTACCATGCTATAGCGACAAGTGACAACAACTATTCGCTTTGTTATTAGCATCTGACTGTCATTTTGAATTACGCAGTGTCTGATTAGCTGTGCAGAATAGTCCATCGCCAGACAGTAAGATATATGTCATCATACAAGAAAAAGGAACAAAACAACAGTTATCAGTCAATAACACTACAGCACTGGAAGTTTTGATTAGTGAACAAGTGACTCTATTCTAGCAGTCAAGTGATCTAATCTTCCATGTTTAAACCATCCATATTGACAAATGCTTATTCCAAGCATAGTAGCATATGCCAGAAATTCTAAATGACTGCAATAAGCCAGCTTATCCCAAGCATATGCCACAAATTCCAAATGACTGCAATAAGCCAATAAGTAAATTCCAGAGAATCATCAATCATGTTGCTTGGGACCAAAAAAGAATTGCCGGGAGAAAATTGCTGCAATTATATATCAACTAGGCCGAATAAAATGCAAATTCAGGTGAAGCTTGAAATAACCCCAAACCTCCATAGCAAAGGGACATGGAAGTAACAGGTGCGCATACTTTAGCCAGATAAAACAAGTCGAAGGAACATCGATGTCTCTTGTTATTTCCAGCTGATTGCTTCAAAAAAATAAAAAAAAATAAAAAATAATAATAATAATCTTGTTATCAAATGTCTCTCGTTGGGAACTTGTTATGAAAGGGTAATTGAATCTTCCATGTTCAAGCCCATACTGGAAAATGCTTAAAACAGAAGATCTAGTGGGCTCGTTATTTTTGGGAAAAGTATGCTCAGGCCCAATATGGGTTCTCCATGTTACCGAGCCCTAATTAAATGATATTTATGTATTGTATATTAAATGTTCTCGTTCTCCCTATACGGTTTTTTTTCCGCTTCTTCATCGCCGAGGCGATTTGGGGTGGGGGTGGGGGTGTGATTTCCCCCCTTTCTCTTCAAACCCAGTTCGTTTTCGTTTTTCTCTTTAGCACTTCCACGGTTTTTCTCAGCCTTTCTTTGTTTTTTGTTTCTCTATTTTTCAGTCTCGACCTTCAATCTTTTTTTTTTTGTGTGTGTGTGTGTGTGGGTTTTCTTCTTTCCGTTTTTGCTTCTCTGTGTTTCCTTTTTTCTTACCTTGCTGCCATGTCTGCATCTCAAGCTTGCTCCAACCGCTGCAGTGACTTAGATACAAACCCTGAGTTTGTTCAATGGCCATACAAGGGTTATGACGGTTGCAGAAATGGAGTAGGAGGGAGGGGTTTTTCGCGGCATTCTATCTCTCAACATTGTAATGGCGTGCATCTCGTCTGGTGTGGGTTTTGATAGATGCAGAGATCGAATTAAGGAAGTTAATGATGTTTTCTACGCCTGGGAAGATCTTCTTCGACAGCTTAGGTTTTGGTTGTGTACAGCTTGTATGCACTTCCAGGCTTGGAGGAAGGAGTGCAAAAACCATTGTGTCGCTACACCTTTCAACAGGAGGGATGCCAACTTCCTCATTCACGGGATTCAGAATTCTGCAGTTTCAGCAGAGGGTAATGCTGATGGTGGTACCAGCTGCGAGGAGCTTAATTCAGTGCCGTGTCTAGACATTGGACTTCTTGACAGTGTACTTAGGTCTCAAACTCTCACCATCAGGCATGTACCTGCTAAGTGCAGACTTAACTTTTCAAGGGTTTTCAAGCTTACCCTAGATGAAGTTATTCTTCGCCCAATGGATTAAGTTGCTTCTCTTCCCAACATGCATACTCCAAAACTACATTCCTAATTAGAACAGTGCTGAAGGAAAGTCTGGGGTGCGAAAATGTTTGCAAGCCGGTGCTATTACTCAAGCATTGTCTAAGTGGCGTGAGGTTGATGGATACTTTCAGTTACCCCAGGAGTTATTGCCGGATATCCCACCTCCCCCCAAGAAACTACAGCCGAAGAAGAAAAGCCATGTAGAGATCAACAAAAGTCTCTGCAAAAGAAAGGCAAGTAAAGGTTCGTTTACTGCTTCCATTCGCATTTTAACATCTAGTGGTAATGCCCCCAAGACTGCTGCTACTTTGGTTGACCTACAGCTCAAACACCCAACCGCACCTCCACCTAATATCCCCTCCTCCCCTATTGGTGTTGAACCATTTATTGTTAGCAAGGATTTAGTTTTGGGTAGAATTAAAAGCTTTCCCAGAGGTACATCATGTGGCAGGGATGGTTTGCATGCACAACATCTGCTCGATGCGCTCAGTGGGTCAGCAGTTGCTATTGCCGATGAGTTATTTACTTCTATCACTATCGTTGTTAATTTGTTACTTGCTGGTCGATTCCCTCCTTAACTGAGTGAGTACATTGTTAGGGCTCCCTCACACCACTTCTCAAACCAGATGGAGGCATACGCCCTATTGCGGTGGGTACCATTTGGAGGCGGCTGGTCTCTAAGGTAGCTGCTCTTAGTGTTTGCAAAGACATGAGTGCCTACCTCAGTGACTTCCAATTTGGGGTTGGAGTCCCATGTGGGGCGTGAAGCAATGATTCACTCTGTTAATCGCATATTGACCGAGAAAGGCAATTGCACTTCCATGTCTATGTTGTTGGTGGATTTTCGGAATGCTTTTAATCTGGTTGATAGAACTGCCATGATATTAGAAGTCAGACGCAGGTGTCCTTCTATATCGAGATGGGTGGAATTCTGTTATTCTAGCCCGACAAGACTTTATTACTGCACTTACACCCTCTCTTCATCACAGGGAGTGCAGCAAGGAGATCCATTGGGTCCCCTACTTTTTGCGCTGACCT
Source organism: Papaver atlanticum (assembly GCA_023531105.1). Lineage (NCBI taxonomy): Eukaryota > Viridiplantae > Streptophyta > Magnoliopsida > Ranunculales > Papaveraceae > Papaver > Papaver atlanticum. The sequence continues at coordinate 1,966,621 of JAJJMB010002292.1, read as the reverse complement.
TACACCCAATAGTTCTGAAGATCTCTCAAGTTTGTGACTTGTATTTGCAAGATTGGTATTTGGACGATGGGACTCTGGTTGGAGATACTCTCGTGGTTTCCGAGGCTTTACATATTATTAGAGAGGAAGGTAGCTTGATTGGCCTGAATCTAAACATTCGTAAAACTGAATTATTCTGGCCTACAGTTGATGTAAGGAGCATTATTGAGTCGATTTTCCCAGCTGATATTAATAGACCTGCTATGGGGGTTAAGCTTTTAGGCGGCCCGGTAAGTCTTGATCCCCTTTTCTGCAATCAGTTGGTTAGGGCTTGCGTTGACAAAAATTGCAGCTGATGGATGCTATCCAAAGCCTGAAGGACCCCCAGATTGAGATGTAGCTGCTTCGTAGTTGCTCCGATGTCTCCAAGCTTTATTTCACTTTAAGAACAACTGCTCCAGTTTTTGTTAGAGAGGCTCAGACTACCTTTGACTGTCGCATGTTCAATTTTTTCCAACAACTTGTGACATGTGATGGTCTTGGTTTTGGGGAATTACAGATGCGTGTGGCTTCACTGCCTCTTTAATATGGTGGTCTGGGTTTATATGATGAAAGACACGATGCAGTATTGATACCTTGCTTCTTATTTGTAAACTCAGCAGATAAAAGGTGATATTTTGCGCAACTCTGGTGTCACAGATATGAGCCCCTCATGTACACTTGCTTTGGATGCGTTTACCCGTTTTTGTGGTTTAAGTTCTTCTTCTCTCTGTATCCAAACTGTTCCCCTCATCCCATGAGTAAATTGGCAGCTATGTATTTCGATCAAGTAACGAAGGAAATGCCCACTAAATTTGGTACGCAACGAGACCTGGTGGCTATTCCTATACTCAAGACTACATGATGGCTATTCCTATAGGGGGTTTGGGTAAAAAAATTGGACCTTGACAATTTAGCGCAATTCTTGGTTATAGATTGGGTGTTCCTTTATTTTCCAAGGATACCCTTTGTTTTTGTTATGGGAATGACATGGATGTTTTCGATGATCACGCTATTCATTGTGCACATGAAGTTGGATTGAAATTTCGCCACGATCTTGTGCGTGATACCTTGTCAGATATGTGCTATTGTGTTGAGGTACAAGCTAAAATAGAGGCTTTTCTTGGTTAGTGATAGAGGTGAAGCTAAACCTGCAGATATTTTGGTGTTTAACCGGGATAATGGGCGGGATACTTGTTTTGATGTCACTGGTGTTTCACCTTTCACCGGCAATGGTGTGCAAAAAATTTCGCCTGGTCTGGTTATTTCTCGTGCTGTTGACCGTAAGCGCAACAAATATTTTGACATATGTTCTAGACATGGTTATTGTTTTGGTACCTTGGTTTTCATGACTTTGGGAGAGCTTGGAGAGGAGTTTGTGTTTTTTCTTAAGAGACTGAAGAATTTTCTTATTAGGCACAATACTTCTTCTAAAATAGGCAAATTTTTTTGTTTCATAGAGTAGGAGTTGCTATTCAGAAAGGGGTTGGAGCTCAGCTTGTTGCTCGACTTCCAACCATTTCCTTGACCTTTGAGTTTACTTTAAATTGTATAATTTAAAATTTGCCAATAATGGTAAATAAATTAATTCAGAATGTTTATCGAAAAAAAAAAAAAAAAAAACTAATTCAGAAGAAGTATTTAGGATTGTCTAAGCAGTTGGTGAAATTGTAGAATCCAAAAGCACAACCGAATCCTGCTCTTGAATTTTTACCCATTACTAGTGATGAACCAAACAAGATCTCAATTCAACAAATGTATAACGCTTATCCCGATTTTGAGTTGTAATGACAAAGTGATTGAAATGTCTACCCAAACCATTTAAAGTATATATAGCAATATCCCCATCAGGTACACATTCATCAATTACAACTAAATTATCAGTGATTTCCTTGATACTATTCAAATAACTAGAGTAGCTAAAGAAAGATTACCTCAACGAATCAGTTAAAGTTGACCACGAAGTAAACTCTTCATGGCAAGAAAGTTATCACTGACTTCAGTCCTAAGATAATCCCGTTAAGCTTTTGAAGTTGAAAATCGCATCACACTAGAAGAGATCGATGAAGTAAAAGTAGCATTAAGGCAAGACATAACAAATTAATCCATCTGATGCCAAAGAATATTCTTCGGATTCACCACTATGACTTGATTTTCCATAATTTCTTCAGGAGGACATGATAAAATCCATCCAAAAAGTACATAAGATTGGTACTCATTAGAATCGATTAAAATTGATGTTTCCATAAGAGATAGTTAGGAGAATCAAGTTTAATACAAACGAAATTACTAATGTTCTGAAACGGAAGAGTGAGATTTGAATTTAGATTTTGCTGTTGTTGAAAGTGATTTACCAAATTATTTAGGTTTTGAGAATTTGATGAACTAGAGATATACACGTTATAAATCTAAAAAATTAGAGTAGATCTAGAGAGCTTTGATGGAGGTCTGTAGGGTTTTGAAAGAAGTCAGGATCAAAGAAATATCTCAAAGATACCATGACAGATTAATACAGAAGAAGTATTTAGGATTATATTGAATTGAACCATCGTTACAACAGAGTAATATCTGTATGTTGATACTGAGCTAAGACCAAGTAAGAGTTACTGCTGATAAACATCAGAATTATTATACCCAAAGGACATAACAAAAATATAGATACCCAATAGAACAAGACTTACTAACATATCTAGGCCTCCGAATTTTTTAAAATGTTTCGATATACTCAAGGTACTAATTATGCAAGCTGGAATAACATGTGTGATTGGGCATTTGAAGATAATATATCAAGCGATGTTTACATAAAAATGGATTTGTAATATGATTTACAAATTAGAGGTTCAAACTTGGTAGAAGAAGTGCATGTTATGCGTTTGATTTCTTCATGATGTAGTATGGTGGAATACAAATATACTTCTTCAAGGGTGTTGGTAATTACACACTAAGATAGGTTATGAAATCTGAATAAAGAATAAGATCATGAGGTCAAATGTGGAAGTAGTTCTATCAACACTTCAAAGTTAAGCACAAAGATGTTATATATACATTTATGTTCTTAATTCAAAGTATGCCAAATTGGTGATGAATTTGAGAGTTGTTAAAAGGACTAAACCTATTATAATTACAATTGAGTTTTACGAAGGTTTGTTTCAGACACACGATAATCATGACATGTGTTGGGGTATGATATTGAAGCTAATTATTCCTTTCTGGATTAGAATTCAATATGGTGTTATCTTGCTGGTTAGGTGAAGTTAGAAGTTATTATACTTGATAGTTCTCTTAGTGACTCCTCAAAGATTCATTGCTGGTGTTTAAAGTGTTTTTCTTATGACATTTTTGAAACCTGGCTTGTTTTTATTTATTTATTCTTTTGACTCGAAAAATAGCCAAATTAGAGTAAAAAACAGAGCCAACAAAAAATGTGGCTGCTTTGGGCAAGTGCGAAAAGAATAGAAAGTAGCAGATGAGCTACATCTAAACAGGATGTCATCAAACCAAAACATAAAATAGAAAGGAAACTATCACGAGGAGAAGTCATTACACACCATCCTAAGTGTAAAAAACCAAACAAATATGGATATTTCTAAACTATTTGTACCTGCAAAACAATTTTGAAATAAGAACTTAACAACATCTATCATTTGGCTTGATAATTTGCATTTTTCTTGAAATTGTTTTCTGTTGCGCTCTAGCCAAATTGTCTGCCTTATAGTCAAAGGGACCATGCTCCATAGAATGCGCACCTTGGACTTATCCTTCTTTCTATTCTACTACCATATTATGGATCGACTTCACATATTCTCCAAACACCCAAACTAGCTTAAAGCTATGGAAGAAAAAATTCAAAGTTTTCTTGCTTCCTCATAATGTATGAACAAATAAGCACTAGTTTCAACAACCCTTGCACATCATACAATCATTCACCATAATGGAATTTCTCAAAGAATCCATAGTAGAAGCAACATTATGACATAATGTCAAAGTGAAGAAAGTTACTTTCTGTGGAATTCTTGGATCCAAATGCATTTGTGAGAACATTTTAAAGAACTTTCATTTCAACATCCAAATAACAAGAACAGACTGAGAAATAATTACCATCATTCTATCTTAGAAAGTAATCACCAGAATCAGACACCATTGTTAATAAGATGACGTAATTCAGTTGCCAAGCCCACTTTAGGCTCCTTAAGACCTGTAGTAAAATTGAAATTTCAACTAGGAACATCATTTTAAGTACAATAATTTCCTTTAAGTGAAAGACATGTTCCTTGAGATCTTTAAAAAAACAGAACATCTGTTAGCCAAAGTAATATCACCGACCCATATATTATGCATATAAACATAATTCTATTACCAATATGAACTTGTAAAGTTGAATTTTGTTGGATAATCTGCTTAGATTCGAGAACGCCAGTCCACATACTCTTCCCCACAAATCAACATGAAGTGAAGTTCTAGTAGTTCCACCAAACCTTTGATAAATTACTGTCCTCCATAGGACATTCTTTTCAATACCATATCTGTAACTCCAATGGATCTTAACTTCTCTATACCCACTCATGCTCTTTGCTAAGGTAAACACAATTTTTTCCAGCCTACCCAACTTTTCTTAGTCTTATAAGATTGTAGTAGGGTAAAAAATGATTCTGCTGAAAATGGTAAATTGGGTGTGCCGCCGAGAAACGAATCTAAACCCTAAACAGATGTACTGCATAGGAGTACTTTAGATTCGAGAGATCAATCTGTACAATTCTGGCCTAAACAAAGAAATGGCCGTTCCAGTCTTGCTTCGGTCATAAAATGAATGAGAAGGGTTGATCTTAGGGAGGGAAGCGAATAAGGTGTTAAGATCATAATGATGAACTATGAAGGTGTGGTTGTTTTATGACTTGGATCAGAATGTGGAACTTGCTTGCGGAATGTAAGATATGAGTTCTTGGTGTTTTCTGGATACTTGTGTTAATAACACTGTTGTCTTTTAAAATATATTGAAAATATATTTATACAAGTGGAAGTAGTTGAGTGATGGAGAAGTGGGCATCGTGTAGAATGGTGAAAACCACGTCCCTATTACGAGGGGAAGACTGGTTGGTTTTATTCCCACTACTTCTCTACCATCACTAACTTTCCGCCTTTCCTGACACTCTCTTATAATGGGCGTGTTGCACGCCGCACGCTGTAGGCCGCCAGACCAATACCCTGATGAACACCCCCAGTTTGTTACATGTTTGATGTCTCGAGTCTTTTGTAGAAAAATATGTAGCAAGTTGTTGAGTGGGTCTTGCTCACAAGACCTAATTATTTCGACCAATCACGCGCAAGCTATACGGCGGGCAGTCATATGTGACAAGTCAAGTCAATAGACTTGCCGTAAAAATTAGCATGCAATGCTCTTAAGTTGAATAATTAAGTTATTTGTGAAATCGATATTTATAAAATATCGTTTGTAATTGATGCATATAAAACATCGCTTTTAAGCAAACAACTCAAAATAATCGATGCATATGAAGCATCGTTGTATAGATTCTGTCTTTGTTGGTCATGGAATTTAGTGTTTAAAAAGGAGTGCGGCCGGCCATCTTTGAGCGGCTGCCAGGAGCCGCTTGGACAGGTCGAGGGCAAGTCGATCAAGAGGGGCGACTGTTGATCATTACGGCACCTTATTGGTCGCCCAGGATTAGATCTAGGCTGCTCAATTAGGCTGGCCAAGTTTGGTGGTCGAGATGATTTGCTCCTACTAGTTTCATGATGGATAAATTTCCTAGTTTGCCTATGTTTGGTCTCAACCAATAGGGATCGAGATACTGCGCAAACCCCGAAAAACCTAATTTTTTGCAAATTGATAAAATTAGGTTTGAAAAATTGAATTTTGCGAGCTGACAAAAAATCAATCAATTTTGGTGAATTTTGCGCATTGACAAAAAAATCACTAATTTTTACCTCAGAGGGCAGCGCAACTTGCGTGCTTCTGATTGAGTACTTCCATGCGCATCTTAATCTCGACACTTCGAGAAATTTATGCTACTCAGCTGCGAGCGAACATTAATTGTCATTTCATGTCAATATTAAGAGTTCAGCTGGGGAACATAACATAGGAAAAATACTCAGCAGGCCATGCATTAGTGAAAAATGCAGGTGGGAGATTAATAAAATTTATAGAATACCTTGGGTTTTTGCAACCAATACTATTCTGAATAAATTTAATATAAGTATACTGAATTGCTCAATACATATGTAAGCAAAGAGGCATATGCACTCATCACCTTTAAATGGCTCTATTTCTTTGCAGAACAAAGGCTTATAAATATAGGGTTTTATGGTTTTAATCCTGAACTAAAAACCACCATCAACATTAAGTCCTTTTCTTAGTACGTAACAGTGACATTATTGAAGGGTAAGCACTAGATGGTGACAGATGAAAAATTCACGAGAAGAGTGAGACACACATTACCAGGATAGAGTCCGGCTTGGTCTTTGAGCAAGACACGTTTAATGAAGTATCAAGGCACGCAGTGATCATCCCCTTAGTATACGTCAATTAGTTTCAGGTAGATGAGCATATAGTCGGCTAATATCCCGCATCTAAAGCCTCTATACACGGCAAGTAGAGAGTCCTTTCCTTTCCCGGATCTTGTCGATTTTCCAAATATAAAAGGAAGCACTTGAGCCTTTCTTTTCACACCGATCATCATAGAGTTGCACTTTTCTTCTTTCCAGGTACATGCTTCGTATTCTCTTGTATTTTTTTTAGATCTTTCACCGTGTCAGTTGTTGACATAACCGTAACGCTTTTCTACAGTATATGATGGGAACTCCTAGTGATGATTATTCCTCTAACTCCCCAGAAAAGAATTTTGAAGTTGACAAACCCAGGATAACCGTATTCGAAAAGGTATTGGCTAAAATAGATCGTCCTTTTCGTGAAGCTGGTCAGGACATACAGGGTATGTCCTTCGCACATCTGAGCATCGTTCGAGAGCATGTTCAAGCTTTCCTGGCTTTGGTTTTCATTGAGGAAAAGTGGAGACATGATGAAGCATCTCAGTCAACGAGCGCCAGGGCTGAAAGGTTTGCGGCTCGGCTAAAGAGATGAAGGGTTGAGCATAAACAACTCCCAGATGAACATAAACATGATTACCCTATTCACAATGGCGTCATAATCCTTGACTCTGATGTGGACGAGCCCTATCATGAGGAACATCCTCAAAAGGCTGTTGAAACTATTTCTGAAAAGGATGTTGAAGCAGCTCCCGAAGAGGATGTTGAGGCATCTTCCAAGGAGGATGTTGAATCAGCTTTCGAATAGGCTATTGAGGCGGCTCCCAAAAATGATATTGGAGCAGCTTGTGAGCAGGAGATTGTGGCGGCTCCCGGAGAGGATTGCGATGAAAGGAGCATTAAATCCTGATGTTAATATTGATAATTAGATTTTCCACTTTGTGATTTCCTTTGTAGACGAGCATCGTTTTCGTAGCTTGCAGATGCTTATTTGATATTTAGTAGTTTTTGTTTCATGTGGCTGGAGCCAGGACTTCATCGAGTAATAATTCTTCATTCATGCTGCTGTCATGATTTTATGTTTCCAGTTGGATGAATGAATGAAACCTCACCAACTAAGAAATCCAAATTCTTAGAAAGATCTCGTAATATCTTGAAACTTTAGATGTAGCATTCTTCAGTAGGGTTACGTTAGAATCTCCGCACGTGATATTCACTCCTCGAATGCTACAATTAGTACCTTGATTTTGCAATTTGACCTCTTCCCATTCTATTGAGGCGATATGGCAGATGGGAAGATGGCACATAAGTGGTGATGGTCGGCAAGTCCGTGATTTATCTTCCACAATGATATTTCAACACATGTAACTCTAGCAACGGCAACTCAAAGTAGGGAAAAACAATAATGGTTAAGGATTCGGCCGCGAATCTGTAACTTTCTATATGATGTTCCCCTTGCAGATCACATGTTACTTGGAGATTTGTAGTGTATGCAGAAGCATGGACGCATTGCCACGAACCAGAAATTCCAAAAAGCCGCGTTTTGTTAGCTAAGCGGGTGAAAGAAGCCTTATCTTCAATTGATGCGCCATGTGACTGGATGCATTGTTTCTGAAGAGGTAGTTACGCACTGGGAATATCATCTGGGCATGTCTGTTAACTTCAGATTCAACGCTTCCTAGTTTTGTGAAAGGATTCCCAATGTCCGAAAGTTGCAGACTGAAATGAATGAAGCTCCTTATGATCTCAAAGAGGCGAAAGTCGAGAGACTGTCTCAGGGATTGAATTTGAAGTAGGCTGCTCTTCAGGCATGAAGGATGCTTTATCCTACGAAGGATATGCTATTGCTGGAAGATTTTCCTTGAATATTTTGTTCTTCCTCTTTCCTTTACATATTCCCCTCTTAAGTATTTTTGAAAGATAGGAGACACGTTCGATTTCCTGGTTTCAGGCTAATAGGTAATTGTTTTGTGGGGCTATTGAGTTTGTTTGACATTTTGTTTTGAAATGGTTCAAAAGTAATTTTCTGGAGAGAAATAACGCTTTGATTAACTGATAAACTGAAATCCTAATTATGAATGCAAGAAGTGCAATCATTTTGGAGGAATTACAAATATTGCATGAAAAATAGAAATGCTAGAGGAAATACTAAAAGAAACGCTAGAGGAAAAAGCGACACGATATCTTAGGTATTGAAAGGTTTTACCCACCTGGCATGTATTACTACCGGCCTTCCAGCTTGTCAGCATTGATGATCTTGCAGTAGCCTCCCAAGATAACTTCTTCCACTAGGTACGGCTCATCTTTTCCTTCTGGGAAATCAGGTTGACTAGTAATCGTCACTACCATATCTCAAACTTGAAAGGGATTAGGGTGTTGCATAGCTACTTGATTCTTAGATTCATCATATTTGAATGAGATAACTTCTAAACACTTGATAAAATATTTGAAAGGACCAGCATCCCATTCACATCTTCTAGTGACAGCTGGGTTGATAATCGGATCGAGTCCCCAGGCTTTGACGGAAGGAGGAGTGATTGGTTGTAAAAAGGGTTGTTCGATAAGACTTACTAGTGTCCGGAACCTGCGAACAAATGATACTTCACCCTCTCCAGGTAGTTGTGTCACATTTGCGAGTTGTCGATATGGCAGCGAATAATCTTCAGGGTCGGACGTCTTGTTGGAGACCCTCTCAGGCACAAACACTGGCAAAGGACATACTCCTAGCTTCATTTTGTTGTTATGTATCCATGAGCGCCCCAGATTCATATCATAATTTGAGTATTCCTTAACAATATGAAGCTTGTCGTGTGTTAGGGCGTCCCCTATCTTGATTTTGAGGTTGATGCACCCATAGGCATTTTTGGGCTCTCCTTCTGAGTCTTTGATCACAGTTGGGCAGTGAATAGCTTCCTGTTTTGAAATCCCTGCAGCTCTTAGAGTCTTGATGATGACAATGTTGAAGTCAGAGGCTGTATCAATCAACATGCTATCGAACTCGACACATTTCAGATGAGCAGTGGTTAGGAGTCCCCAGTTGCATTTACCAGTCATACTTTCCAGGAGAGGTTGGGATTTGGGAGCAGCTTCCCCTACTGAAAACAACCGCTTGCCTGACATAACACGATTGAGGACTGCTAATATATCTTGGCGCTCGCTTTGGAGAAATATAGAATCTCACATACATGCTCCATCATAGATTGCACAGTTTTGTGAATGGAGTCCCCGGAAAGCATGTATCTTCTGATAGGAAGAGGATCCCTATGGACTCCTTCAGTGCCTAATTAAAGTTCTCCTATATCCACCTTCTCTTTGAAAATGCGCTTCAATTTGTTGCAGTCACTGGTTGGGTGATTGGCGAACTTATGGTAACGACAATATTTGGGATCTGTCATTTCTTTCTCAGTTGGTGGACGTCTGAGAGGAGGTAACTTGATGGCATCATCTTGAATCCATGCTTCTAGGAGTTCGATTACCTCTTCAATTGGAAACGGGAAGTTTGGAGAAGCCTCTCTAGTTTCTTGTTGTTGTGCAGGAGTCTTAGTCGCAGCCTTCCGGGGTTGAGCTGTCTGCTGCGCTGGTGCCGCACATTTGGGTTGTTGTTCCGCAGCTGGAGCTTTTCTCTTTACTCCTTCACCCACCACGCTTATAGAGGGTTGAGTATCGTATTGTTTGTTGATGATACATATGTTTCCTCGAGTCTCATGTGTATCTTCATTCCTGGCGGGTCTGGTCCTTTCCAGGAAGGCTGGTGCTGTTGTAGCCGACCGTTTAGCAGCTTCATGGAGTTCAGAGAATGTTTGGAAGTGCAAGTTCATCAATAAAGCGCGATAGACGGGTAACATGCCGTTAATGCATAACTCTACCAACTGATGTTCAGTCACATTTGGATCGTGACAATCCAGTGCCTGAATTCTGAATCTCTTGACATAATCATTTGGATGCTCATTGTTTCGCTGAAACATTCTTCCCAAGTCTGACAGAGTGATCTTCTCATACACGAAGAAATATTTCTTGTAGAAAGCAGTAACCACTTCACACCAATTGGCTATGATGTTTGGTGCGATGTTGTTGTGCCAGGTGTATGCTCTCCCAGTAAGTGATTTTGAGAACTCTTTAAGGCGGAGGACATGATTGTATTCATACTCTCCTAACGATTCCAGAGAACGGGAGATGTGTTCACGAGCGTTACCAGTACCATCATAAATGGAAAATTGAGGAGAAGAATATCCTTTCGGAAGACAAACTCTTTGCACATCAGGATGATAAGGAGGTTGATGCTGATGCATGGCTGTCGGGTTTTCTTTGCCTCGATTTTGGAGAAGTCGTTCCAGATCCTCACGTGTGATGAAATTGGATTGTTGATTCCTTTCTGATGGTCGTTCTGGAACGACACGAGCTTTTTCATCTACAAAAGCACGTTCTGTTGAAGTGCTTGCACCAGGAGTATAAAAAGTACTCCTTGTCGGATTTACCTGGGGTTGACATGGCTCTTGTGGTAGTCGCTCCGTTAGTGTCTTGAGGAAAGTGAGTACCTCTTTCTGAGTTGTATCCATGTATGTCTAAGCCTTAGCAAGAACCTCTTGTCTTTCCATTAAATCGACAATGGTAATGAGAGGTTGGTTTCCTCAGGATCCTCCATCCTCCCACCCCGACGAAGAAGTGGTAGCATCTCTGGTGGTGATTGGAGGTGTCACGCTCGAAGAAACATTAGGAAGGGTAGCAGCGGCCCTGGCTCTGGTGACAGGAGGTGTTACCAGTGCCGACGGTATTCGTTATAGAGGATGTAACACCATGGGATGCATTGATAGCGCCGGTGGGTGGTACATTGTTGTCAGTGGCAGGAATGGTGGCGCCAGGAGTATTGTCAGCGCCAGCAGCATCAGGATTGGTTACTGATCCATACCTAAGATCCACCATTTTGAAATTGATTCAATTGAAATGAAAATTGAGAAATTGATTTCGCATCTGAGAGATTAATCTCCCAATGTGGTCGCCAATTTTTTGTAGGGTAAAAACTGATTCTGCTGAAAATGGTAAATTGGGTGTGCCGCCGAGAAACGAATCTAAACCCTAAACAAATGTACTCCACAGAATTACTTTAGATTCGAGAGATCAATCTGTACAATTCTGGCCTAAACCAAGAAATGGCCGTTCCAGTCTTGCTTCGGTCACAAAATGAAGGAGAAAGGTTGATCTTAGGGAGGGAAGCGAAGAAGGTGTTGAGATCAGAATGATGAACTATGAAGGTGTGGTTGTTTTATGACTAGTATCAAAATGTGGAACTTGCTTGCGGAATGTAAGCTATGAGTTCTTGGTGTTTTCTGGATACTTGTGTTAATAACATTGTTGTCTTTTGAAATAGATTGAAAATCTATTTATACAAGTCATAGCCGAACCCCATGATCTCATACAAAGTGGAACCAGTTGAGTGATGGAGAAGTGGGGATGGTGTAGAATGGTGAAAACCACGTCCCTATTATGAGGGGAAGACTGGTTGGTTTTATTCCCACTACTTCTTTACCATCACTAACTGTCCGCCTTTCCTGACACTTTCTTATAATGGGAGTGTTGCATGCCGCACGCTGTAGACCGCCAGACAAATACCCTGATGAACATCCCCCAGTTTGTGACATCTTTGATGTCTCGAGTATTTTGTAGAAAAATATGTAGCAAGTTGCTGAGGGGGTCTTGCTCACAGGACCTAATTATTTAGACCAATCACGCGCAAGCTATTCGGTGGGCAGTCATATGTGACAAGTCAAGTCATGAGACTTGCCGTAAAAAATAGCATGCAATGCTCTTAAGTTGAATAATTAAGTTATTTGTGAAATTGATATTTATAAAATATCGTTTGTAATTGATGCATATAAAGCATCGCTTTTAAGCAAGCATCTCAAAATAATCGATGCATATGAAGCATCATTGTATAGAGCCTGAAAAGACGAGGGTACCAAAATATACCTCAATCTAAAACTTTTCCACCTATAAGTCCTTTCTCCGAAAGTGTTTGTCTATAGACTGAGTCGAGACAATACAACTAATCGGTTCACACTTCGTGTGATCATCTATGGATTTGAGATCGAGACAATACGACAACAAGGTAACTTGTGTGATTGACTATGGATACAAGATCGAGACAATACAACAACGAAGTATGTTTACTTGATAAGAGGTTCGGACTTAACCAAACACTAGGGATTGTCTATCAAGTAAAATAGGAATTAACGGTTGTGTAATTTACTTTAAATTATAATAACAACAATTATAATTGCGGAAAATGAAAGTAAGTGACACATCAAGTTTTTGTTAACGAGGAAACCGCAAATGCAGAAAAACCCCGGGACCTAGTCCAGAATTGAATACTCTCATAATTAAGCCGCTATACAAAATCAAACCAACTTCGTATAGTTGAGACCAAACAACTAAACCTGTAGTTCACCTAGTTTCCTCAGTATCCCTGCGCCTCCAACTTGTTAATAAGTCACGCACTTGGAACAATTCCTTTGGTTCGTATTCCAAATAGTAAAGGAACAACAAATCTGTTCGGTAACAACTCTTTTCAAACAACGTTATTTGAGTTTGACAAAGGCTCTTCCGTTTAACCAATAAACTCCTTTGTCGGGTCCTTAGATCAATCTCTCAACAACTACCGAAGTAATTGTTAGACTATGCAATCAATACTATTAATCACAAAGAAGTGTATTGATGCCGATCTACTCAACTAATCAATCCAATCTACCACAAAGATTAACCAATTATAGTTGGATCCTTTTCCAGCTGAAAAAAGTATTGTGCACACCAAAGATTATGAACCCAAAAAGTCTTCTTGTCTTCAAATCTTCTTTAATCTTCAATCAGCAACTGCACACAATCAACTTGAA
>JAJJMB010002292.1:1795399-1953208 GCA_023531105.1 Papaver atlanticum | reverse complement strand
CATTTTTCATACTTACAATCTTGGAAACGATTTGCCACACTTCCAAACAAGTTTAGAATTGGTTCGTCTGAATTCCAAGAACTATGTGATTGATTATCCTATCAAAATCACCAATTATGGGTTTCTTGGATCTACCAAAACAAGTTCGGTTCTACCTCCATGTGAGTACTGTGCATAGTCACGCTAGTTACCAAAATTCGGTTGACTAGGTACTAGGATCGGTTCCCCACAACTTATGGTAACTACCTGTATTCGGTTGCACATGTCCATAGGATCGGTTCCCCCATTTACTAAAAACGTGTTAAACCTCTTACAATGATTGATTCCCTCTTGCAAATTTTTTGCACCTCTTACTAGAATCGGTTCCCCAATGACTAGATAAAAGTTGTTATTTACAAGGCATCAATCATACCATCTTGAGTGATTATTTAAGATCGGTTTCACTTTTAAAAGTCATACCAATACAAAAGTCAGACCTTGTGAATAGTTTTACCAAGATACATAAACAAGTTTATGAGCAGTTATACTAAACACACATATTGGTAATTCAAAATAGATTTGCAATGACTAACAATATCAATAAGCCTAGCGATTTCCCTTTAGATTCACAAAACAAGTTTATGAACTTACTTCCTTTAAACGAATGTAAAACATTGTTTTCTAGGACGAAATCTTCACTCATACCCATACATAATCACAATAGCATTCATATGATCATGTCGATGTCTTATATACAAAGTTTAATGGTTAAGAAATAAACCTCGTATTGTATTCCTTAATACTATGTCTAACTAGAGTTTCATACACAGCTTCGCAGTTATGTTTTCAATATGCACGACTTGAAAGATACGTTAGGGAAAGAAACAGTTCAAGTCAAATATTACTAACCTCAAGATGAAGGATGATGTTGTCGTTGTAGCTCCATACTTCTTCACATCCTTCAAGTCTTCATGTAATACTTGTAAGTCTCATATCCTAACACTTTCAAGCTAACCTATACGAAGTAGACTCTAGTATGTAATCAAGCGACTCTTTAAATGAGTTTTTATTTACTAAAATATGACAACCAAACTTGACATATCAACGCTTGGTGGGTTTAACCGAGCTATGCTCTAACAGAGCCTGTCTTGGTTGGTCACGGAATTTATTGTCTAAAAAGGAGTGCGGCCGGCCATCTTTGAGCGGCTACCATGAGCCGCTTGGACAGGTCGATGGCAAGTCGATCGGCCCTCTTGAAAGAGGGGCGGCTGGTGATCATTACTACACCTTATTAGTCACCTAGGATTAGATCTAAGCCGCTCAATTTGGCTGGCCAAGTTGGGTGGTCGAGATGATTTGCGGCAGTTATTGGCTGCCATTGAATTCGTTTAAGATCCTTATAGGAAGATTGACTAGCAATCTTTGGGCAGCTGCCAGGAACTATTCGAGAAAGTTGAGGATGGGCCGATCAGTTCCCATGGAAAAGGGGATGCTAGCGATCACGACGACATCTCATTGGTTCCTCGAAATTAGATCTAGGCCAGTCGATTCGGCCGGCGAAGTTGGATGACCGAGATTGCTTTGTGGCAGTTATATACTGGCGTCGATCGAACTCGATGCTTTTAAAGCAGTGTGGCCGGCATTCTTTGGGCGATCGGTTTGTGGCATTGCTAGCATGTTTGAAGCAATGCGATTGGTCGGAGATGCTATTGACCCGCCGGTGAGCATGGCCGCGCCTTGCTGGTTGTTTAAAATTAGATCTAGGCCGGTCAATTCGGTCGGCGAAGTTGGACGGCCGAGATCGTTTTGCGATAGTAATGCACTGCTGCTAACATAAATTAGGTTTTTTGAGCCGTGTAGCCATTTTCTACTTTGAGCGATCGGTTTGAGGAGGTGCTTGCAAGCTGGAAGGCTCCGGTTGGATGAGGCATAAGTGGGCCCACCGGTGTGTACTACGGAGCTTGTCCGGTCGTGTCAGGAGATGGCTAGTCTTGATAAATCAGTCGGCCAAATCGTGCGTTCGTGATTGTTTTAAGACAGACATGGGCAGCCTATATTCGATTTCTTAAGGAATTACACATGTCGACCAGCCAACTTCCAACTTTAATTAAAAGTGTAGGTGGCGCATTTAGAGCGATTTGATTGGTTGATGGGAAAGAGGGGTCGGCAGCCAACAAAATAGAAGAAGGAACGCAGGCCAAATGAAGCTCGAGTTAGGGAAAATTGGCCGTCCAAGTGGCCCGGCCAAGCCCTTTCTGCCACGGCTTTAGTCGGTCACGGTTTCCACTTTTCTTCCTATTTCTCATTTTTGGTAGGATTTGCTCCTACTAGTTCCATGATGGATAAATTTCCTAGTTTGCCTAGGTTTGGTCTCAACCAATAGGGATCGAGATATAGCGCAGACCGCAAAAAACCTAATTTTTTGCAAATTGATAAAATTAGGTTTGCAAAATTGAATTTTGCGAGATGACACAAAATCAATCAATTTTGGTGAATTTTGCGCATTGACAAAAAAATCACTAATTTTTACCTCAGAGGGCAGCGCAACTTGCGTGCTTCTGATTGAGTACTTCCATGCGCATCTTAATCTCGACACTTCGAGAAATTCATGCTACTCAGCTACGAGCGAACATTAATTGTCAAAGGCACTCATCACCTTTAAATGGCTCTATTTCTTTGCAGAACAAAGGCTTATAAATATAGGGTTTTACGGTTTTAACCCTGAACTAAAAACCACCATCAACAAAAATACACCCCAAAAAGTTTATCTCATGATCCTCTTCATTTGTTTCTTTCAGAAGCAGGCTTGACAAAACACTTTTGAAATCAATGAGCTTAGAAGCCTAGGAATTTCAGTATGTCTCTGAAATCAATGAGCTTAGAAGCAATTAATATTCCATCAAAAAAATCCCCTTTAAAATTTGAAATAATGGAAGGCAACACCACTTTTAGTCGATCATCCAAACACTTAGAAATTATCTTATATACTCCTCCAGATATACTAATATGCCTGAAATTATGCATTGAAACAATATAATCACTCTTTGGTAGAAAACTAATATTACAACTCAATCTCCAGTTCAAAGTGCCAGTTATTTAAACTCTCCAAATATTCATTAGCTCATGCATAATAATATCCCAAGTGGTTTCGAAAAATTCCATTGTGTATCTATATGGATCAGGAGACTTATTTTTGCCAAAATTATCAATAAACTTTCTTATTTTGTATTTATTAAAAAAAAATTCTATCATATTTCTGTGTTGTACACTTAAAGAAGGAAGAAACAAGTCATCAAATCTTGCTCTAACGAAAATAACCTCAGTAAATAAATCACAATCAAGTTTTTTTAGCTTTTACATTGAGAAGCTAGCTCTTTGGTATGACACATATCTTCATTGATACTCGAAGATCTAACACAATTAAACCTATACCTGCAAGAAACATTTTTGTGGAAAAACCTACCACATCAACATATCATTGACCTTTTGATCTAACACGTCATTTTCTAGCTAAATTGGGGGAAGCAGTCTTATGTTTAATCCTAAACAACTCTGTTTCAACAAACTCATCTTGAGATAAAGAGTTTATCTTTTCTAGACTATCCATGACATCAATGAGGTTATCAAATCCATCCACTTCAGCTTGCAAAGAGCCAAATTTTTCTCTACCCCATTTTTTTAGTAAGAATTTTACTCGATCATACACTATATTGTGTATGTACATATAAGAATGTGTATTTGTTTATTTTTTTCCATTATTATATTGCTCACATATACTATATTGTGTTTGGTTTCAATTGTCTTTTATAAGCATTTATTCCTCTGTGCCCGTATACCAATTGGCCAGTAGACCCAAGGATTATTTTCTTACAACTTTATACTTTTGAGATAAAAATATCATGATTGTCTATTATCTTTGCATCTATAAGATTTGATATATTTTGTAAAATGGAATCTTTTGACTTAGAATTATATGATTTTATTTCTGAATTTGGAGTATGCACTGTATTGCCTTAGTATACATTTTGTAAAACTAAGAACATCCACAATTATGCACCAAAATAAGTTATAAAAAACTAAATCATATTTAGTCATAGCTATGGAATTTTTCCACAAATCACAATGATAAAATCAACTTATAAGAGCAAGTCTAGTGGGAGCAAGAAAATTTTATCATTTTTCCTGCCATGTGGATGAGAAAACTCATTTTCTCACAGTTGGAAAAGAGTATATCAGTGACGTCTGAGCCAATCGTCCATAGTTGAGAAGATCGTCCCAGGTATAGGCGATGCTCGGTTCAACACGAGCTGAGCCTCGGATCAACTAGAGACGACCGGCCGCTCAACTATAAACGACAATGGCTACATTATCCAATGGTTATATCTCCATCATACTTATATAAATATCCTCTCATCCACTAACATATAACACACACAACTTTTATCTATTTTCAAAAAAAATTATCCAATTTCTTCAATATAATACTTGTTTTCAGTCGTTTCAATCAAAATTTGATTTTTCTTTATGAATCCTAATTTGGAAATGAGGAAATACACCCAAATACACTAATATTTCTCCAACAAAAACAAGCGTGGATGGAGCACTTGAATCAAATGGATTAAGATTTATACGATGAGAGAACGATGACCAATACCATGATATAATTATACACAGGGAAAATACCACGAGCTCCAGATGCAAAAGCAGTACTATACGAGGACATTTCGAAAGGAAGAATATCAACAAATGATGCGTGATTATTTCATCAATGGATGGGTGTACTCTGATAAAGATTTTCAACGTCGTTTTCGTATGCCGCAACACTTGGTTATTAGGATTATTTGAGAGCTTGGTCGGGTAAATCTTAAATTCAACTATCAATATGTTGCACGAAACATACGAGGACATAAACCTGAACAAAAGGTCACTGCTACCCTAAAGATTCTAGGTTACGGTGTGCCAACGGATGCCTGTGATGAGTACATTCGTATGGAAAAAAATAAAATTGCGAAGAGGAGTTGTACCGGAATGCTAGGTAGAGCCTTGATTGCATGCATTGGGTGTATGCTTGGTAAGCTATGTACAAGGGTCACTACTCAAAACCAATTGTTATTCTGTAAGCAGAGGATTCTTATGATTGTTGGATATGCATGTTTTTTTGGCTTCCCGGGTTACAACAACGACATCAATATTTTGCATAAATCGCCTTTGTCTGAAAAAATGAAGTATCAAGCTGCTCCAACTGCAAATTTCACCGTCAATGGCAATAAATATAACATGGATTATTTTCTGACTGACGAAATTTATCCACTATGGTCAACTTTAGTTAAAGCTTACGCTGAGATACCCGAACACGAGGAGAATCGTGATAGATTGTATTTTTAAAATAAGCAGATGGGATGTATGAATGATGTTAAACGAGCATTTGGATTTTGCATAGGAAGTTTCATACAATTTTGTGGACCATATCGTCTATTTAAACTAATAATAGAAACGAATAATCGAGGAGACAGAAGGGACACCTGCATCATTTTGCATAATATGGTACTCGAGGAGACCAAAAGGGATACCAGTTGGACAAGGTATCCAGATAAAGATTTGAGGAAATAAGTTCAACCCCTTCATGGTGTGCCTGCAAAAGAGTATAGAATGGTAAATGAGAGAATTTCAAACAGAAGTTTATATTTAAGACTAAGGGAGCATCTCAGTGTGCACAATTGAGCTGAATTCAGAAGAAGAAACCATCACAGGATTTGGTTTGTTGTTACTTTATAGTTATCATTTCAATGATTATAGCTATATTAATGTAATTTAGTTTGTGTTATGCTGATTTGTGTAATTTGAACTAAACAAACATTGGAATCAAAACTAAGGATTGTATTGAATTTAAAACTAATGATTACATTTAATTTTAAACTGATTTATTACACCTGGAATTTAAAACTAATAACTGAACGAGTGTAATGGAATTATTTTTATCCTCATCTAAGGTGTAGTCATTTTCATCAGAATCAATGTCAACTATTATTGAGCGTACTCGTGCCTTATGGGCTTGAATTTCATCAAATTCATCTTGCTAGTGTTGTAATTGTGTAGGATTCATCTTTGCCATGTCTATTCCCATGATTCTTCTCATGTGTGCATTAAAAAATTATGTTCAACCGCCTTACGACCTCTTTTTATTTTTCCAACCATTTTCTTACGCTATACTATTTTAACAATATCGGTATTTTCTTGTTTTTAAAAAAGTTCTTGATAGTTGAATTCTGAAGTTGATGATTTTGCGACATCATGAGCTGCCTTTCTGTTTATTTTTTGCTCTTTTGACACCCGACCCATCATACCTTTCTCTATTTATATTAACATTAGTCTTAGAATTACCATGTGGGAATCCACCAGTGTTGGGTTGAGGGTTTGAGTTTGTTTCTGGTGAAGAATAAGGAGACCTTTGAGAAGCATTAGTAGTCTCGTAATGTGCCTCCTTTGGTACTTGATATCCATCCAACAGATCAAGGGTATATCGGTTCAACTTTCTGAAGATGTGAAACTAGGCTTCATGCTTGAAACTCGAAGTTCTTTTTCTTTGTCATTCTTCTCGAGTTTCTCGCTGTTGTTGTTTGAATATTTATAAATTAGTTATTACAACAAACATAACACGTTTTAAAAATCCATTAAACAATCTGAAATGCGACTTACCATATCAACTTTGGTATCACCTCTCGCTCTACAATGATTCATTTGGATTATCAAAGCTATCCAACTTTTGTTCATGTCTTTGCTGATTGTATTAAAACGACCCGACAACACTGTAACATTACATTTTTTTAATATGCTCAATTTCCTAATTAAAATGCTTTTGAATATTCCTCAAAGCGTATTATGTTTTTGTTGAGCACCATCGATATTATCAAGCGTACGTAAAAGGCTACATAACATCTACAAATAGCTTTCTCTTCATCCAGACTATACTTGGGACCGCAAACTTTTACTAATGAAATATTTTCTGTTGAAGTATTTCGTACTTGTGATGAACCGACCATTTTTTAGGATTTTTTGTTTCTTCTGATTTAGAGTTTGAGATTGAATAATTGAGATTATAAGAAATTTTGGGTATATAAGGTGTAATGTTAGAGTTGAAAATGGTTGAATTCATAGGGAATGAAATTAGAGCTGATGGATGAACTAGTCGTTATCGGCTCATACAAGACCTACTGGCTCAACCTGAGACGATGGTCATCTCAACCAGAGCCGAAGCTCAGCTTTCCCTAGGCTAATCGTATCTAGTTGATTCGATCGGCTCAACTTGAGACTAGATGGGTAAACTCTCGAATTGAGTCTTTGTCAATCCATTTTAACCTATTCCACTGTTGGGCGGATATTCAAAAATAAGTTGTCAGTAGGGTTGTACATGGCTCGGTTCAGTTTGGTTTTTTCTCAAACCAAAACCGAAACGTTACTCTCGATTTTTAATGTCCCGAAGCAAAACCGCAACATTAACTAACGGTTCTGTTTTACCATTCGGTTTTGGTAGACCAATTATTCTTTCAATGTCATGTAACTGACAGCCGTAAAAAAATAAATACACAAAAATATGAACGATTAAAATATAATTACATAAAATTATATATGAAGAGGAGGGATCCCCTCACACTTTTATTATCACACTATCTATCATGTTGGACGTCATTTTTGTGAATAAAAAAAAAACCGTAATGGATTTGAAGCTAATATTTTGGGGATATGTTATTATTACATAGCTCTATGTTCCTAGCGAAAATGAGCATATTCCGAGACGTATAACACCACCATCTACTAATTTGAAAATGAGTCGTTGAAAATCAACGGATTTCTAACCGTCGAAATTAAGACCGGTAGATTGTGAGGTTTTATATTTCGGAATGTGCTCATTTTTTGTAGGAATGTAGAACTTGATAAGAGAAACATATCCAAGGGTCCAAGAGCATAACTCAGTGGTATCCCATCAACTCCAGTAAGGAGGAAGTCAGGGGTTCAATCCCCGCCACCGTAAAGGTTTGTAATAAATTAGTTGTATAGTGGGTTTGGCGGTGTTGGGTCTGGCAGTGGGGCCAGTTCAACTGGCTGGGTTCGGGTAGGGGCCTGGGTCTGGCTTTCGCGTATCAAAAAAAAAGGAACATATCCTCAAAATATTAGCTTCAAATCCGTTACGATTTGGTTTTTATTCACGAAAATAATGTCCCGCATGCGAGATAGTGTGGTAATAAAAATGTGAAGGGATCCTTCCTCATATATGAAATTGTATATATATATATATATACTAGGGAATCAATTCGCATTGTCCTAAGCGGGGACATTAAACATTCTCTCAAGACCAATTGATATGTTATCAATTTTATATATTGATATATTATCATTTTGTTTCGTATTTGAAATTTGTACCGTTTTTTTCCATGTATTTGAAGTTAACATAAATACAATTTCGTATCAATTGTGGCAATAAATTCTCAAAACATGTAATGCAAATGTGATTCTCTTTTGATCCTCCCGATTTTATTTTTCTTTCATAGTTGACGCTTTGAAGCAATAATCAGTTATCTAGTGATAATCTGTAATTAAGCCGTAATATAATAGGGAGTTTAATATATCTGATCGGAGTTTTTCTGATCTTTCACGTTTATACTTCTTTACATTGATCGTTTCTTTTTTTCTAATAAAATTAGATGTTCTCGATTTACAATGAAACTCTAAATTCATATCTAAAATGTTTAGAGTCATTAAGCATCACCATCCAGTTCATTTGGGATAGAAAAATTGATATTGTCCTAAATACCATTTTTCGTTCCTAAACAACAAAATATTCATTTTCAATTAGGTCGGAAGCATCAGCAAGTAAACAAGTGAAAATTTTGTGAACTAAATGTAGCAACTGAGTTTGCAAAACACACTTTAGTAGGCAACCTACTATCCAATCTAGTATGTTATGCCGGAGACACAAAAATTCGATAAAACAATTGTTCAAAAAAATTCAGGAATAAATGCATTTAGTGCACGGTTGAATCACAAAAATTTAATGTCAGGTATTATTATTTGCTCTTTCTCACTCCAGTAAATATCTTAACCAATGCCTCTAAAATGCACCATCCACCCTATCAGGTTAGGCCGACTCCAAATTGTTGTTGTGGGATGGGTGATATCAAGATAAGACCTCAAATCTTGTATTCTAACCCCGCACTGGTTGGTTATTCATGGGTTTTTCATTTGATATTAAACTGCTTTAACTTTAAATTAAATAATACATATGCATAAATTTGTAATTTTTCCAATACTCATGACAAACCTTTGAAAACCAAGACCCTTGACACACGTAATTGCAACTCATTTATTTATTCAACTTTTGTGAGACATATAATTTTGGAGTCTTTAACTCTGCAAGACCAACTATAATCACTTGTGTTAGAGGAGATATGATGTTGTGGAAGCATATAGGTTTTATGTTGACTTCCAGAGTGCCTCATGTACAAATATATACTATTACCTCAAGAACGAAATGGTGGCAATCTGCATCAGGCGGCAACACATCTGCTTCGTCGCCATGTGGATGGAAAGAAATGACGGAGCTTTGACATAAAAATTTTGGAAGTCTTCCTCTTCCTTCGAAAATTCATTTTCTTTCAGAAGCTTTCCTACAATATTAAGAAATCCAGATCAAAAACATCTCCCTTACACCTCTATCAGAAAAAGATCAATCACTTGGACCAAACTGTCCCCTGAATGATTCACGCTGGAGTATTATTGAGCTCTTTAATAATGGCTTTTTGTTACAGAAATTAAAATTTGTAGGCCTGTTGATGCTTGCTTGAAAACAAACGGGGATAGGCAAAGCATCATACTGTAAGCATGATCAATATGCAAGTTAGCAGTTACACAACAGAAGGAATGATAAATGCCTCATTGATTTGATTTTCCAGCAATCCACCTTTATGTGGAGACGTGATTCATACAATGTCTGCTAAATGATGTACCCTTTAATAGCACCCAACCGTGAAAACATCGATTGATGTTTGCTAGTGTTGAGCCTAGAAAACCTTTTAGCTGTCTAAGTTATTTCTGTAGGTGCAAGGCATATAGCTAGTTGATTTTCCACCATATTGTTTACAGTTTTTACTTTCGTCTCTGGTTACATGGGATAAATGAGCAAACTCGGTATAAAACAATACAACTAAAGTGACCAAAATGCAACTGTCACGTTAGCGAACAATATAATCCAGAACTCTATCTTGTTAGATTTGTTTCATTCATGAATCATTACATTTGACTCAGAATGGAAAGCCTGCAAATTAAAATTTGTTGAAACAAAAAACACTTGGGCAATTAGCAAACAGGTTAAGTACTTACAATATGATACCTTTGCTGAGCAACAACGATATTTCATTTGATAAACAGTAGTAATGCTTTCATTCTGCCAATTTGGCGGCTTTCACTGTAAAAACAAAAAACATCATCCATATATTAGTCAAAACTTGATTGCAAAGATACTCACCAAGTCGCAATGGCCACCTGGGAATGCACTGCGGCATTAGGCAGTATGTTGCCTCAAAGCAGGCATCCACTTCTTTCTTTCCTTGAGCTGTAACCCGAACAATATTTGGGCCTTTATCATATATTCTCGTGACCTAGCAACATTAATTTTAACTCAAGGTGCCTCAAAAAGTATTCTCAAAACAGTCAAATCATGAAAAAAATATTATCATTTGTATAAAAGACAAAATATTTGTTGCCACCGACAATTGCTTCGGAATCACTCCCAGACACTAAAAGCTAAAGTAAATCACAATATGAATTTATGATGAAGGGTGATATATTGACCTATTCCACCGTTCCGGCAATATTCTTAGTGCAAGTTATTGGAGTCATAGTCTGAATCCTAATCGGATGATCACTACCAAGAGCTACGCTTTCCTCCTTAAAGTCTTATATGTAGATTCACAGTTTTTCTGCCTGGGAGCTACATGAAGTTACTTAAAACAAAACAACAAAGAATCGGAGAGTTATCGCTGCTACACATAAAAATTCTATCAAATAGAACATGTAAATGAGATATGCCATTTTCAAACTTCAGATAAATTCGTTACCTAAGAGAGGACTAAGCAGGTTGAAGTTGAGCAAAATAATCTTAGCATTGAAATAACCCGTGCTCCTCGGGAATCCAAACATAAACGCAGGTCCAAAGGCAGAGAAGTTTAAAAAAAAGTACCCGATGCTTCGTAATTTCACAGGGCGGACTGATGATGAGCAATGGTGGCTGAGAATTGGCATTTCACTCATTTCAAAAGAAGGAAAATGGTCAATTCCCTCCAGCTGATTTTTTTTTAGTTACCTCCATCTGAAGCATCATGAAAATTTCCCCAAATTCTATCAAATACATTAACATGCAGATGTCAGCTTTGACATCACTAAAACAAAAAAAAATTCTTCTACTCAAAATGGAAATGAATCAAAATATACCTCCATGTACCAAGTTAGGTAGACCTTTAATGACTCGATACAGTCTTCAAAATCAAAAGTAGACATTGCTCGTAACAGATCAATCACATTATATTCTTTCTTTTCTCTTAGGGGTATTTATCACTTTCTCTAACCCCCCACGCATATTCTTAAAATTAAGGCAAAAATAAAATAAAAATAAATAAATTCCTAGTCACAAAACAAACAAAAAAAAACATACTTTCTAGTGATGAAAATGATGAACTCACAAATACATCCTTGAACAAATTTTCTAGAACCTTAGATTTTACCATTATCTAGGAAGCGCTTTCTTCACGATTCGACTATCGTTCGGAATGCTAAGATATAACATTGACCATGGGCACCTCTATTGATCACTGAAGAGATCCAGTCTGCAGAACTATGCTTTAACCTTAGCGTAATCGAGATTTCAGAAAGGAAAACAGTGCAATAGATGGAAAAGAAAATAAGGTTTTGGCTATAATCAAAGTTGGTTATATTCATCAAATTTGCATAAATCAAAAGGGAAGCACCATGGACAGAAAATGTAAGCGGAAGAAGGAAAGAGGTAAAACTTACATGTTCAATTGGTGGAACGATGCTGTTCTCAAATGCGATGAGACATTTTATAGATTGGGAATATCTTCTAGTGTTGAAGAGGAATGAAAATGCCTCATTGAGTTTATGCGCCGTTACAAAATAGGGGTAAGATTAAAAAATCAATGAAGAGCAAGATGATGCGAGGGTGACGGTTTATAAGCTCGATTGAAAGTTTACTCTGGCATTGAAGAGGGAATGAAAATCTTCATTCCTAGGGCTGCTGCACCGTTACAAAATTTAATTAGCAGTGAAGATACAGACTCAATGCGCCTTATGTGGGACGCAAAGTACGGGTAACGATTGGATTAACCAAATTAAACGGGAAGGGCAGGGAAGATCACAGTCGCAAACAGGCTCGGTTCCGTTTTTCCTTGATCATTTTGATTCGGTTCGATTTTAATAGATAACCGGTATCATGTACAGCCCTAGTCGTCAGGTTTATGAAAAATACTTCTGTTTTAGGAAAAGTGTTACTTTCATAAGTTTTATTTTCATTTTCACCTAAAAGTTGGGCCAAATTAAAAAAAATAAATAAATATGAAAATATCAATTTTCCTGAAACGAATCAAATATAAGCCTTTTATGGGGTTTAAAAACCTATGGCATGCTCAATCATAACTCAAGCCTGGTGGAATAATGCGTGCAAAGACTTCAAAACTCGCCCGCCAAAATTCGGCAATTGTCCTACTGCCAAACTTCAAACGTGTCTAAACAATGAGGTTGCAATCCAACAATTAAAAACTGGGATC
Organism: Papaver atlanticum; assembly: GCA_023531105.1. Lineage (NCBI taxonomy): Eukaryota > Viridiplantae > Streptophyta > Magnoliopsida > Ranunculales > Papaveraceae > Papaver > Papaver atlanticum. The sequence continues at coordinate 1,940,396 of JAJJMB010002292.1, read as the reverse complement.
GCATAACATCATGACAACCTTATCTCTTAAATCTCAGTTTTTGGTTGGCGCCTTCTACTGTCACGTGTAACCCCACATAACCTGTAAATCTCCCACTGTACAACAAAACCCTCTTTCTCTTGCATTTATATGAATGTTTTTCTTTTTTACAGTCTTCTTCCATTCTGTATATCAATGGCTAAACAGTGACAAAATCCCATAATTTAAGTTCCTTGGGGATAATCAAGTTTTTCACCCTGAAAATGCCATTGTTACTTCTCCCAAAGGGACCCCATTGAGGTACATTACAAACACAAAGTTAGGTGATTTTCTGTAACAGCTTTAAATGATAGTAACTCTATCGGAAGAAAAAAACAGTAACTAAAAAGATCTAAATTTGTACTGTTTTTTATGTTCAGTCAGAATAACACAACAACAACTGTAAGTCAGAATAACACAACAACAACTGTAAGTTACTACAGAAAATAATTGTGGGTACTCTTTGTTTTTTTGCATAGTGCAAGGAATTTATCACTACCAGACAGGGATCTCAATTCTCAAACCAGCATCTCCCATTCTCATTCCTTAACTTGATTGATTAGATTATTCAAACAAAAATAAAAAAATCAAGAACAACCATGTCCTGATCTTGAAGAAGACCTAATGGTGGAACAAATGGCAGAAACTTTTACAGATAATCAATTTGAGGTAACCCCATTTCTGTAATTTTGTTTTTTCATGAAGGGTTTGTTGTCTTCTTTGCTTGAATTTTTCTTTTCTTTTCTTTTTAAGTATGGCAAATTGTGTGTCTTACAAACAGAGAAATGAAAAACTAATGGCTAGTGAGAATGGTGAGGTTTCGGTGTCGGTGTCGGTGTCGTTCGGTAAATTTGAGAATGATTTGTTATCATGGGATAAATGGTCATCATTCTCACAGAATAAGTACTTGGAGGAAGTTGAGAAGTGTGCAACTCCCGGATCAGTAGCAAGTAAAAAAGCTTACTTTGAAGCTCATTACAAGAAAATTGCTGCTCGGAAGGCGGCCGCCGAGCTACTTGAACAGGAACAACAGCTTGAAGGTGATTCTGCAACATCGAATTGTCGGAGGAACAATGGAAAACAAGCTCAAGATGAGGATGACACCTTTGAGTTCGATTTGGGTCATGGAAATCGAACCCAAGGTTTTAGAAAATGCCAGCTTAGCTTGATTCATGCCGCTGAACCTATTCAGGATGCAGCTTGTGTGAATTCCCAAGTCTCTATCAGTCAGGTGAGCAAAGAAGAAATGTATGGCCAACAACATAATTTTAAAGCAGGAGAATTAGAGGCATCTGTATCCTGTCGAGGCGAAACACCTAACGAAGAATCAAAGACTGAAACCGAGGAATTAGAGACATCTATTTCGGTTCAAGATGTGGAAGAACATAATGTGAGGAATACAGAAATGCACAGCCAACAACATAATATCACAGCAGAAGGCTTAGAGGCATCTGTATCGTGTCGGGTTGAAACCACTGACGAAAAATCAAAGACTGAAACCAAGGAATTAGAGATGTCTACTTCGGCTCAAGTTGAAAGGCAACAATGTAGCCAAGAAGATAATGTGAGGAATGCAGAAATGCGTAGCCAGCAACATAATTTGAGAACAAAGGAATTGGAGTCTTCTGTTTCGGTTCCGCTTGAAAACCCCCTGGAAAGATCAAAGGCGCAAATAGTGGAAGATGTGCTGCAAGAGAACCAATCAGTAAGCTTGCCGCCTGCTTCGGTTAAAGAAGAGAGCAACATGTCCAAAAAATCACAAGAACAAGTAGAAGTAGAGATGCACTCTGGGAGAGCACAATCCGAGACTACTAGCATTGGTCATGTGGAGGAAATTGAGACTACTACTAAATTGAAGCCGCGGAAAGAACCTCGAAAGGTGAAATTCCTTACTTCTCTACTAGTTGTAGGTTTCTTCTAGCAATCATATAAGTCTTAACATTTGTCTTCAAATTTAGGTTCATCCAAGAGTCCCAGCTGCTAAGGAGAAGATTCCAGCAAAAACAACCAGAAAACTGGTAACACCAAAGACCAAAGCAGCGCAAACTTCAGTCTCAAATGCATCAAAGCCTTCACAATCCTCACCTGCAACATCTACTACTTCTAGGACTCCTGCAAGGAAGGACAGTAGTCCATCCTTACTAAAGAACAAACAACTTTTTTCTGCGGATAAAAAGCTGTCAACTTCTTCTACTTCACTTCATATGTCACTGAATGCACCACCTGTAAAATCTGACTCATCTTTTCTGAACACAACAAGAAGATCACTCATAATGGAGCAAATGGGAGACAAAGAAATTGTCAAGAGAGCATTCAAGGCATTCAGAAATACTTATGGCACACCGATATCGAATAACGGTGAAGGAACATCTTCCACCTTTCAACAGGTACGCTCATGTTAATTGAATTTGCTAACTTAGTCTCAGAATCCTATTTAAAGCTTAAGCCTACCTGTCACTTCACATTTGCAAGTAGCTGTTGGTGAGTTTTGATATGGGTCTAAATTTCGCGTCGCGCATTCCTCATTTCTGGTATAATATTTGTTGTTACAGTTGCCCGAACGTACTTCTTCCACGACGATTCCACAAAAGGATAGAAAAGGGTAATGTCTGGAGCTTGTTTTTAAATGGATTTAATTATGATTCTTATACATGCTCTCATTTTAAAATCTTTCTGGCGAACGAAATGCAGAACCGGAATGTCATTGGGGAAAGCTAGTCCTCATACAAAGCAAGTGGCTGCAAGACCTCTTGGCAGTCCTGTAAGACCGGCTGGCGTGAAACAAACAACCACCAAGGCGTCAACAACTTCTCCTTTCAAATTGAGAAGTGATGTAAAAGCAGAAAAACATAAAGAGGCATCTTCTTTATCTTTTTTTCATTTTGATTCTTGTCTAGAATTACGGATGCCGTAACTAAGTCCATAGGACTAACTTGTTTCAGGTTATGAAGACACACGATAAGGCTACAGAGGTAGACAAGCCTTCCCGGTTTCGATCAAAATCAAAGGTACTATCACTTGTAGTAACCACACTCAATTCCATGAACTTTTACCATTTTTTGCAATATAATTGGTTAGTTCGCTCACAAAATTATCCCTCTGGGTAATATCACAGGATGTTGCACATCTGAACATGTCATGGAGGTGAAGCTATATGCTTAGCGTGAGTTCGAGAGAGGGAAGGACCGTAAAACTGTAGGAAAAGTTGAAAGTAGCATGTAAACTAGTATTTGTAGATAAAGATGGAGATTGAGATGTATCCTTAGCCTATGGACATTGCGTCGACTAGTCAAACAACAACCATTGTTGATGAACATGGATAATATGAATGCGCCATTACAGAAAAACCATTTTGGTTGAACTGTCTTGTCTAAGGCGCCTTTGTACTGTAATGTCTATTAAAATTAGAGATCTATCTTGGTGATTGCACAAACACAATTTTGCTTTTAGTAAAACTATACTTCTGCAATCCAATTATTAATAACACAATGACAGGAATAGTATCTGATAAACAAAGAACATCGGATTAACAACTAAAAAGAATTAGTAAAAAAACACAGCTTCAGGCTCCAAAGGTGAAAAAGGGTGCCGGGATGCTAAGAGATTTGTCTTTTCAGTTTCTGGAACAATAATCTTCTTCGAAAATCGCCTTTTAAAAGTTGAAGGTAAAAGTGACGCACTCGAGAATGGCTCGAGCTCATTAGAACTTGGACTAGATTCTACACATGATTCCTCTGGAATAAATTGGAGCGTTTTCGGCTCATAAGAACTGGTAATGTGGCCTCTGGGATGTCGCAACACTCGGGATGGTTGCTAAAGAACTTTGACAGCCTCTGGTGGAAAATTTGACTCAGGGACATAAATGGAGATTGGTCAGGATGAGTTTCAACAGTATCCAATAGCAGTGCTACTTTCATGTCTTGCCTCATACACATGGTTCTCTTGTCAAGAACAAGAATCTTCTCAGCATGAATAGCTTCCGGAAGTATGTATTTTATCTGTGCAAGATGTGTGTATGACAACCTTTTTTTGGTAAATACTTCCACCTGCGCGCAGATGTTCTGAAAAGTTGGTAGCTTTTTACAAAGACTGAGCAGCCTCACAGAACTTCCTATGCTCTCAAAAATCTCAGCTAAAATCTTGTATTTGTCAGGGAAGTTGCCTGCTACATCTTCAGCCTTGTTACCTTCGTCTAAAGACAAGGCAAATTCTGTGTGTTTCTTTGGAGTAGGAACTGCAAGGTTACTTAAGGAATGGCTGCTCTTGACAAGTTCTGCACTTGTACCTTCCATTCTAGGTTACGCGAGAGAAATCGAGAAGAAGACACAGAGGATACCTCTACCACTTAGGAATTGAATCTGGATTTCAGGAAGTGGACTGGAAAAATTTAAGCTTCAGATAGAACTTGAAGAACTTTAGAAAAATTAGATAATTCACTTGTTTACAATCAGCTCTATTTATATAACTAACCGAATTTCCTTAACAGAGTAGAACTTGAAAGCTCTATTTACACCGACTTCTAAACAAATTCAATTACTGGTGTATTAAAATAGAACTTGAAAACCTTCCTGATTCAGAATTTGCACTGGTTTCTAATTCTAAACTCATCTTCTATTGAAATTTGAAAAGGGTACATTAATTAAAATATCTTAAGAGTGGTGCATCACAGTCAATGCGAACTGCACCCCAAGATAATGTTCACTAACCAACTGGCATTAGCCCAGTTGGCCAGGGGTTGGGCTCCCAACCTATAGGTTGTGGGTTCTATTCTCCCACGCTGATCGTGTCAAAAAAAAAAAAAAATGTTCACTGTAACTACTAGTACTGCTGGACTTTTTGCGCCCAAGTTAACCTACAATCTGTAAGAGCATAAAATGACGGACCGGATGCACTATACTGGCACATCCGCTAAAAGGAATTCTTGGCTACAGTGGCATTCAAGTTATTCTAAAAAGTATAAAGAAAATCAAGAACAGTAACCTAGCAACAAATGACCCAGATGGATGACTGTAAGAATATTTTTTCCTACTCGTCCTCTCTATCATTTTGCTATGTCAGTAACCTTCATTCATCAACTGATCGATTGTCATCTTCATAATAAAAAAAGGCAGACGACGAAATCTTATAACATCAGAACAGGCTGCTAGAGAGAATGCCATGGCCATTCTGTGATCATCATAAGTGTCAATTGCGGTGTGATCACACAGTAATCTGGGCCTTCCTCCACTGTGGCACCAAGCTGAAAATCACAACAGTAGTGTAGAATATTCATAAATATGATCAACTAATCGGAACAAAACATTAATATACTAGAGTCGGTGAAAGAAAACCAACCTTCCTCAATTCAGTGCAAATAGCAATCACTCTTTCAGTCTCCTTTACTCTCCAGCTGGCCACTGACAAAAAAGGGATTGTAATTGTAAGATAGTGGGGGAAAAAAAAGATTTCTAATCTCCTTAACTTGAGTGTGACTTAGTTCAAACACGTCCAAGTAAAGTTAGTTTCTACTTTTCAAGTAATTTCTCTAGGCTATCTGAATACCCATAACCTAAGACTTACCGTCTCTTATGGTTGTTGGGCCATCAGCAAAAATTGCAACCACAGCAACAGTCATGGCAACATCAGGCATTTTGTTCATATTGACATCAACTGGGTGCAAGTGTTTCTTCCCAGAAGGATCTCTGGGTGGTCCTGTGACAGTAACACTGTTTTCTGTCCAAGTAACTTTAGTTCCCATTTTCTCAAGAACCTCGGCAAATCTTACATCACCCTGAGTAGGAAAGAGATGCAAAAACAGTATAGTGAGATGCAGTGGTTTAAGAAAAAATTAATGGGTAAAAGAAAAAGGGTTTGAAAACCAGATACGAAGATCACATATGAAGTAGAAATGAAACCTGCAAACTGCTTGTTCCACAGCCTTCAACGGTGACGGTTCCACCAGTGACTGCCGCACCTGCAAGGAAGTAACTGGCACTCGATGCATCCCCTTCTACATAAGCCTTTCCTGGAGACATTTTGTTTATTGCATTTCATCAGTCTAAGAAAATTTGGGTTCTGGTGATGTCTACATAATAGCAATAGTAAGAATTTTTTTTTAAAGAAAACTGAACAGAGGATTGCGAGTTCTTATTGGACAAACATACTTGTACTTTTGACCACCTTTCACCAAGAATCTGTCCCAACTATCGTTGTGTTCCACACTGACTCCAAAACACTCCATCAGTTTCAAGGTCATGTCAACATAGGGAACCGAAATAAGTTTATCAATAATCTCAATTTCCACATCTCCTAAAGCCAAGGGAGCTGCCATGAGCAAGGCAGTCAAGTACTGACTACTGATAGATCCAGAGAGTTTAACCTGAAACAAGAAGCACATATATCTGGAATCAACAGTTATAACACTTCAAGCAGAGCTATAAATGGTACGAAGCAGGTTGTAGTCTGGAACTGAAGGATATCAGGTACCTACCCAGTGAACAATTCAGATCTATCCGACAAATTTAAGTTCTCTCAGATGTAAGCAAGAAAGTACATGAGCAACTATATCTATAAGATCAAAATTTGAAGCAAAACATGATAATTTCCTAAATTCCTACGCCGGAAATGGCTCAAAATAAATCCATGTGAATTCAAAGCCTCCGTTGGAACAACACATAGATTGTAAAGTTATGGCAAATAGCAGAAGTAACTATAGTTATCAGAAAGTTTTCTCGATCTAATGGAAGACACTTTGGAAGTTAACCCTTTCACTTCAATATCGACGTTCATTACCTTGTGACACAGGTTATTCAGAGTTTATTGGTTTATACTTTATAGTTGGCTGAACCCAGGTGTCAAGTGCAAACTAACCCTTTCACTAAAAGATGATCACATCCTCTGGCTAGTTTACACGTGAAATGAACATAAACATGATAAATTAGCACTTCCCCATCTCTAGTGCTTGACCAAATTAAATACAAGTACAAGTAAACCTCACTTTTCCTCCAGGAAGCCCTCCATTTGCTTTAATAAGTATAAGAAAGACTTCAGCTTGAAAAAAATTAAACATAAATTGAAAGTAGCACAAGGAGATTTCTCCTTTGGCTTGAGATGGGAATATCTTTTGCCAGGAATAACCTGTTTCCCAATCAATGTGCCAAGAAGAAACTGTCCCTACACGATTCTGTTCACAAGTTATTTAGCAAAGGTAAAAGTAGTACCAGCCATTTCCACCAGCAACGGCAACTGCAGCAGTCAATGGGCGCATAGCAGTCCCAGGTTCCAGCATTCCCCAAGAGCAGTTCAACATCCTTTTTTGCTACATTTCCAACAGGAAAATCCCCACCGCATCCTTCCACAGTTGCTCTTTGATGCAGGGGCATAGCCAAACCTCATCACTCTTTTATTATCTTTGTCTTCTTTGACACCTAACCCAAGGGTTTCCAAAGCACGAAGCATATAATGGATATCATCACTGTCTAACAAGTTGTCTACCACGGTAGTTCCCTGTTAATAATCACAAAACTAACTTAATATCTCCATAAAATTATTTACGCTAAAAGCAAAAACTACATCAACAGAAATGTAAATGTAGAAAACGAGAAAACAAGTATTGACCCAAAAACTATGGGAAGAAGACATTGATCTGTAATAAAGGTAATGTACGAATCCATATAACCAAAGGTAATGCAATATGACTTCATTTCTCGCAATGGTAATGTACGAATACATATAACCCAAAGGTAGTGTACCAATCCATATGACCCAAAGGTAGCATGATACGATTCAATATACAGTATGATCTGTTATAAAGGTAATGTACAAGTTCATATGACCAAAAGGTAGTATAATGGACTTACGAATCCATATTGATCTTAAATCTCTACATCAACATGGCCAGCCGAGTATTCATTATGAGAGCAAAGGGTTAAACACTGCACTAGGACATTCTTCGCTACATTTACTTTGGTCTGTCCATATAGCCAAAATCTAAGTCGACTACTGTCTTATTCATCGGCCAACGTAGGAGGCCCTCTACTGCTGACTAAAAGTGATTCATGTCAGTCACAAAAAAGTGTCCCTAAGCAAGGAGTAACAATTTCATAGAATATCGTTCCATTTCACTGCTTGTTGGTTAGAATTAGATCAAAACTTATGCTTGCACCCACAGTGGCAGCAATTACTAGTTATATAACTTGTCCTTGCAGTGCCCAATACTCGGGGAGGGGGACATTGCTTCATTTCCCATCAGATTTGGCGTACCAAAGATATCAAACAGAACACTCTCCACAAAATTTGAATTGATCAACCAAAACTGGTAATCCTTACACCATTAAATTAAAATGAACAATATCATAACCCAGACATTTATCTACTCATACCAAACTAAACAAAATTCACAATCCTAAACCCATATCAAGTACCAAATTCAAACCTATATCATCTCTCAGATCCAAGACACAACCAATTCATCAATACACTTATAAATTCAAGTCCAAACAAATCAAAATTGAGAACAGAATTAAATAAAAATCTATTTACCTGAGATACAGCTTCAAATAGAAGGATCCGATTAGACAAAGATTTAGAACCAGGGAGTTTAACAACACCAGAGATATCATTAATTGGTTGTAATCAATTCTCAGATTTCTCTTTAGTAGTAGCAGCAACTGCAGATACCTAAATGGTGATGAAACCTTAACTTGCCAAAACCACCCAATTTATTTAACTCTGATCCTAACCAAACTGAACAAATGGGTTTTAGGAAGACCTCCAGTACAAAAACCTCCTTGTAAACCCCTCTTTACTAACCTGCGCCATTTTTTGGGATTGTGATGATGAAGAAGAAGAAGAAGAAGAAGAAGTTGGTATTACTTTTGGTTATCTTCTTCTTCTTTCAGAATAAAAAGAGGAGACTCCATAGCAGACAGTTTTGTCTGTCTGTATAATATCTCACCTAGACACCTACCCCCGAAATCTACCTGCTTTTCATTTATCGGCACCGCACATATAAGCGAGTTGCTTTTTCGCTCAAAAGATACCTCGGGCAAACCTAGTCGAGCAACAATTTTAATAGCACCACTAGATTTTTAGCCCGTGCTACACACCGGGTGGGTCCGCAAACCATGCACCATATTTTTAGTTTGATGCTCCACAGTTTTATATGAATACTGGCAAATTTCAATCCTTATAAATCAATAAATTTTTATATATACATACAGCCTTATCTTTATTGTTGCTTGATTTCTTCCTTGTTCTGGCTGCAATGCAACATGCCTGCAAAGCCAACTCAACCACCGACCGTAACTCAACTCTTCTTTCAATCATATCCTTTCAGCACTAACAACTACAGAATCCTCATTATAGAATTCAACTCCATCTAAACATCTTCTCTTCCAGGTTTAATGCACGATCATTCATCTATGCATCGGGCATCTTTTTCAGGTTTAATGCACGGTCATTCATCTACGCATCGGGCATCTTTTTCTTTTAACCATATCTTTGATCTGGTGTGATGTGGCTCCGCCTCGCCCCGTCGTGCATTTATGATTTGGCGTGGCTCGGCTCGGCTCCGCCTCGCCCCGTCCCGAATTGGTGTGGCTCGGCTTCGCCTCGCCCCATCCCGATGCATTTTTGATTTGGTGTCGGACAGCTTCGCCTCTACCCATCGCGATGCATTTTTACCTATGGATGTTGATTAAATGAACACACTTTCAGCTTTCAAAGAGATGAAGTCATGTGATGTAAGAAAAACACTTGATAATATAGACTATCCAGTAATAAAAAATCTTCACCAAAATGTCCTACAAATATGTGAACATTCTTCGCATCACAAAGAGAGGAGAACTGACCAAATGTAGTGAGTACTTAACATTAACATTTTCTTCCAAACATGTCAATTGCTATATGGTTCATTAACATTTTCTGTGCTTTGCCTATCCCCGTCACGATGCATTTTTACCTGTGGATGTTGATTAAATGGACCTCCTTTAGTCTAAAGCAGGGGAACTCGACAACCTGACACAATGTGTGCAAACAACATGGACAAGTACTTCACAAATTGGTGTTTTGGTTCTGGTACATTGAAAAATCTTATAGAGTCCTGATTACCTGATAGACTCCCAGTGTGTGTTTAAACCCCGCAGCACAGTGTACAAAGTAATACTCCCATGTTCTGATGAACTTTTCGTCATCCTAGTGCAATAATTTCCCTGAAAATCCAGAATTATGAACACGATAAGATACTAAGACCAACTGGAAGGTATAATGGGCTTTAGTGCAGATAAGAACCGAAACATTACAGATACTAATACAATGAAATTATACCTCCAACAAATTAGAGCTTCATAATAATGAATTCCTATATTTTCAATGTGCTCCACACTGCATTCGAAAGTTTTTAACACACAGAATCCGCAACCGCAAGGGAATAAGAAAAGTATCTTTCTTCTACCGACTAACTTGCAAACTTTGCATTTAAAATTTGGACAATGCCTATCACCAGTAGGAAACATCTGCATCATAAAAAAGAAGAAGCGAAATTAACCTTTGCAAAATTTATGTAATAGCGCATAACGAAAACTAATGGGAGCCCTATAATTAACGTTTGTGTGCTGTGTAAAAATCGTGACGAATTTCTCACATCTTTATTAATTGCACATCAGAACCATGTTTTCACGGCCAAGGGAATTTATCTCTCAGAACTTTCTACAAACACCTTGTATCCATTTTGGTTGTGAGGAGATATTATATTACTGTTGATTTCTAAACCATTCCAAGCCTCCTAAGACATCAAACATTTATATACATTACCATTCAGTCCTGGGTACTACATGAAGGAAGGTAATTGCAAAGGTTATAGGTGGATGGATTACAAAGAAGGATAAAAGAATACAATGAATAAGAGAATGGTTATTCACCTGCAAACCAATAAACCTTTCATACTGCTCATATTCTTCTGTCCTATGAACATCTCCAACCCAGTAACAGCTGTATCTCCAGTGTAGTCATTTTTGGGGTGTTAGCGTGCATAAGCACTTAGCTCGTGCTGCATATAAACTTATTTTCTGTAGTCATTGTTTCTGCCACGCGCACCTACTTCTTTCCAAGATAGAATGCACCCGTCATTATTGGTTCAAAAGATACAAATATGAAAATACGTTTACATCTACAAATGATTCATAAACCTTCATGAGCAAAATAACTTCATGCTTGTTTAATAAGATTATTCCTAAATAGAAACAATACACATATAATTTCAGAAGAAAGTGAGCATTTATACTAATTTAGCTTCTAAATTTCTTTCATTTAGTAAGAATGATGCGTACAAACCAAAAGAATGTGATGTGTGCTTAAAGGTTATAGAATGACCAACCTTAACTTCTGTTTATGAGCTTTTTCAACTTAAGAGGACTTTCTAGAAGGGTGCTTCAGATTTCTTAATGCAGTTCCCCTCTATCTTCACCTAACAACTGGCCAAATACAGTAGCTCTCATTTGATCCACTGGTTTTGAATACCTACAATTCACAGTAAATACACACCATTCACTCCATAAATCATATTTAGCAAAAGAGCAAAAAACAATAAAGCATAGATATTAAAATTTAATGATATTATATTGAATCAACAGCAACACAATTGCATAGCTTGAATCGTAGCCAAAATCCAACTTTAATACCCTTAGTTTGGGCTTTTGAATTCCAGTCCCCCATCCCTAACTTCCTCAACATTTACGTACAATTAAAAAAAAAAATGTTGAAAATAGCTGGTGGGAGTAAAAGGGATTTTTCATAGAAGAGTATTAGGGCAGAACACAAAACATTTGTAAACATAATTTTAGATTGTTACAGTGCCTCCCAAAGTTATATAGTCTCTCATCCTAAATGGAAAAAAGTATATTCTAGGAAGATATCAAGCCATATACTCAATATCTTCATCGAATTACTGCAGTAACACCAAAAGACTGACATCACAAATGAAAATTTTAAATCAAACATTTGAGATCTTAATTATATAGTCAAAGAAACATGGTGAATGCATGAATAACGACTTGGACAATCCAACAAGTAGATTTAGAAAAACAATTAATCAAGAAGCATTACCTTAACATCTTGATAGCAACTTTTTCCTATTTGTCCTGCACCTCTGGTATATCTTTTTTTGAGCAGCCCTTTTTGTTCTTCGAACCACAGGTCTTAAAGCAGGATTCCTTTTTATTTTGGGAACTACAGGTTTCAAAGCAGGATTGATGTTTAAGTCTTCTCCATCGTGAGAATGTAGTGCAGATACTCAATACCCAATGCTGAAAAGTGACCTATATAACAGTGTGTTAAGCTATGAATGGGGTTCTAATTCAACCAAAGTAACAAATAAGGATATCCTTTGAGATTTATAAAGAATTTGGTCTAGCGATTCATGGATAGGAATGAAAAAACTAAATTTCTGAACTAATGATTTTTTCAATTCCAGAAATCTTCTTCAAATGCCTAATTTCTATTTCTTCATTGCAGAACCCTAAATCAATAACTCAAATCATCTTCTTCATTAATAAATCAAACTCAGATACCCTAAGTCTTCATTTACTAAAACAAAACCCTAATCACCAACGCTACCAAAATCAGAACAACATACAATACAAACGATTCAACTTCAAACTAAACAAAAACCCATCTAAGATTTATCTATTTATAACCAGAATTACATAAACATATTCAATTGAACGAAACCCTAAATTTAATCTCAATTTACCTTTTCTGAGAATTTTGAATTCGATAATTGTATCAACACCATCACCAACAATCAACTCTTAAAGTTTTCCCTAAGTTTCCTTTCAATTTCACGGCCTCGGAATCATCTCTCAGAACTTTCAGAATCGCCAGAACAGAAGAAGAAGAAGAAAAAGAAAGAGAAAATGCTCTTACGCACGAATTTTTCTTTCTTTTTTTCGTTCCGGAAATTTTTTTTGTTTTTTTTTTGTGCCGTTTTTTTTAATTGAAACCGGTATACACTGTTACATTAATAGTAATTGAGGAAAAGTGGAATGGAGAAATTTCAAGGGGGCGGTGACGCTCACCCAAGGGTGGGTATTCTCACCGCGCGACGTGGGACCTTATATGAGTTAGGATTTTAAAGGTATTGATTTCGGTTTTTTTTTTTTTTTTTTTTTTTTTTTTTTGTCAAGTCCAAATTCATAGGGAAAAAATATTTACGATGAAAAGAAGAATGCAAGGCCGGAGACATGCCCCCGAGCCCTACAAAAGCTAATTAAAACGATAATATATTCGGGACATTTGACAAACGGAAAATAGCTAGGCCAACCCTCATAAAGATCTTGAACGCCCTCGGCCAACAAACAGGTTTGTTTGGCCAAGTGATCAGCGGAAAAATTAACCTCATGGAAAGCATGAACATAACGAACATTAACATAATGTGCACAAGCTGTTCTTCATCTCTGCATCAAGTGCCAAGACAGGGCACCATTCTTCAGTACTTGTACTGCACTGGCAGAGTCCAAGCGAACACATGTGTTGGGTGTATTAAAACGAGTAACCCATTCAAGGCCATTTATCACCGCACAAATCTCTACAATACAGTTGGTTTGCCAACCAAGCCCAACTGTAATGGACCCAAGGACCGAACAGAAAGAATCCCTGGCCACAATTCCTGCACCAGTTTGGCCTGGGTTTCCACGAGCAGCACCATCACAACTAAGTTGAATTTCACCTATCTCCGGATTTTTATTCGGTTTAAAACCTTGACAGATTGATGCTTAACCCTAAAATAATTTAGAATACGCATGTCATTTCGGGTTCTATGAGCATCTTAGGAAACCAAAAAGGTTTCCTTGTGAATCAAGCTCACATTTTAAAGTTAGGATCTTTTATAGGCAAAGACATGAGGCAAGGCGTATATCTGGGAATCACACATTTTAGACATCACCTGTTTTTAGCTTTGAAGATACAGGACAACGAAATTTGTAGACCTCAGTAAAAACAAAGAATCCAAAGTAAATAGAACTAAGAGTGTCATACCATCAATCATAAGGAGCTTACAGATAATATTTTCAGTTTTAATTTGTTAAATATAAGATGAACAAGCGAAACAAAGAGGTATAAGTAATATCACATTTGGGTTGCAGTTTTATTTCCCTATCTCCATCTGCAACTCAAGATCTTCCTTCACTAGTTTTATAATGCCCACTGATAGACGCATTTATGTGTCTATTTTCATCTCTATTGTGTATAGTTTTAGTACCCATTTTTGTACTAATGTTGGTATTTTATCCCTTTGTAGGTATTTTTGGGGAATAAACATTTTTGGGAAAATTGGCTCGAAAAGTTGTTAAAGGCTCCTGGGAGGACACTTGCTATTCGGACTCTCATTTTGGATAAGGGGTAACCCATTTCCAAGCAGCTGCTAAGCACAGACCGGCACTGGATAGGGGGAGGTCAAATTTCTAAAAATTTCAAAACAAAAATTGGCGGGAATTTTCTTTACAGAAAACAGAATTTTTCTGTTTGATTTTTGGACGATTTTTAAGGCGATTCAATGGCTGATTTTCGTTGGGTTAACTCTGTTAAGGATAAACAAGTATGGTATGGGCTGTAGAATCGATTAAACAGGGATAGAAATCCGTGTTGGAGCAAAACAGGGAGAATTCAAAATTTGAGTTATTTTCGGTTTACAAAAGAATTTGTGAAGAGTTTACGGCAAGATAGGAGTGTATGGAGTCCTTATTCAGTCCTGAGAGAGTTTGAGAGAGTTTGGAAACCAAGTTAACGCGTAAAAAGAAGATTAAAATCCCATAACGTGCGGTGAAGAAAAAAAGAAAATATTTGGATTAACTCGAGTAATTTTGTGGTTTGGAGGCTATATATAGGTTGATTCAAGTCATATTTAGATATACAAACAATTTGGGGGAGTTTGGAGAAGTTTAGAGCTATAGAGAAGCGAGAAAAAAATCACAGAATCGAGTTCAGAAACTTTCCTGCTGCTGCTGTGAAGAAGAAGACGAAGAACATTAGACCCTCAGAATCAGTCGCAGTGGCAGACTTATTTTCAGTGACAACGAGTTACGGTCGCATCTTCCTTCAGTCACAGAAGCTCTTCAGCAACGACTCGGACTTCTGTTTTAGACCTTCAGCAACTACAGAATCCGCTGCTTAGCACTTTTCACTCTTTTAATCAACTTTTGAACACCAAATATGTATTTTGAGCAAGTGATTAATATGAGGAGCTAAACCCCTTAGCCGAGGCGACGGAGGAAGCCATTGTTCCATGAAAAGTGGTATAATTCTATTTTAATTATTTATTGCAATTATTTTACATGATTATTTGCATAGAACTTAAAAGAAAAATTGGCTTTTATTGAGTAGTTGTGAAGTGTTTTGATGGGACATGCTTGGTTTTAATACTTTTGATGTTTCATGCTTCGTGCTTACAATTATTACTTCAAAAATCTATTAGAGGCAAATATTAGAATCACTTTAAAGAAGAATATTGCATGAATATTGATTAGAGTTTATCAATTAATTGGTCAATGGTGGAATCCAAAGTCTCGGTATTTTCTTATTATTGTCAAAACAATTCTATTAAATTTTCGAAAATCCTGCACAAGTTCGAGCAACGAACCTTTTTACCACTACAACTATAAAACGACATCACCCACATGTAACAAAACTTCCCTTCTCAGTTAAATTCTTGCACGCAACCCCTTGATTATTGTTATCGAAAGTAATAGTAAGTAGTAGCACGATTCAGGATCATAAACCAACTGAGGCCTGGAAATTTATTGCAGAGGTCAGGGTTCCAAGTCAATCTATAAACATGATCCGTCATTTGTTCCCACACTCCCTTTAGGGAAGAAATAACTCAAATACCCTTGAAATTTGGGTCGGGTATTACACTAAGTACATCAAGTTAATCCACTAAGTGTCATGCAAGTTTATTATATGAAGTTAAAGGATGTGTCCCCTCCTCATAATGGCTCGGTAGGTGACACATGTCTATGCAGTAGGAGGTAGAATCCCTTCTAACCTTGTTTAAAGTATTTCTGCCATTAGAAGTTTAAGGACATAAAAGCGGATGAAAAACTTTCCTCTGAAGATATTTGTTTAAGGTACTAACTGTTGTTGATTGTCTATTCTTCTCAGAGAAACGTTAGGTATATCTTTACTCTATAATCTCCTATTTATCGAACAGTAGTTGAAGAATATCTCACACTACATATGCAGCACGTATGAGCATTAAATAGTTTTATCTGAACATGATGGTTATAGCATAAGCATGTTTAAGCTTGACATAAAGCATGTTTTCTCTGTCTATGATCATGCTGATGTTTTTTAAATGTTGAACATGTGATCCTAAGCTTCAAGTGATTTATGTATATATCAGTATATGTTGTGACTTGTATGATCACCGAAAGCATTCTTAGTAACTAATAAAGTATATGTAATGTTTAGAGGCTGATAAGCTAACAGTAACCACTAAAACTTTGTAATAAGTGCTCTTAATAATGAAAACAAGGGGATGGCAAATTAATTGGGTAAACATAACTCCTGAAACTTGAAGATGCATATTTCGTGTCCTGGGAGTAGAGACTTCATATACAGAGTTATGATCTGATGATTCGTCTAGTTGATCACTAATCCTGGTCAATTATAGTATTCTTACAGGTGATTATATCGATTGGAACAAGTTGGGGGGATTATGGTTATCTTCTTTGTCAGTCAGATTTTCAGTCTAGATTGTATCAAGAGAGATAATCATTGAAAAGTATTTCTTATTGATCAGTAAAAGTTGTGTACATTGTACTTGTCCTACAAGCATAACCTTTCTGGCTATTTATACTAGCGTAGCTATCACACATGAAGTGTGCCTAATTGGAAACCTCCTTAATCTAACTGGAGATGACGTCATTATCCATTCAAACATCACTTCCTTCTCGAATGATCTCCTCGATCTGGGTAGCGCTCCTAGTCATGTGACTCTTACTCCAGGTCATTGGCTCTTAATCTTGACTTCTAGCTGTGCCTTCGGCATCTATCTTTGTTGTGAGCTCCATAACTCAAATCGTGCACGTGGTTTAGTCTTCGTCTTCATGTCATGGTTATGAGAGTATGATGTCCTCTAAGTCTAGCACGTACTAAAGACTCGTCTTCCCGACCTCGACTTAGGTTCTCTCTCATCACTCCAGCCCATAGGACCTGTACAGTTGTCAGTATTTGGTAGATACTATAATTTGTCATCTACATGTTTGCCCCTAGTTTAATTAAAATTAAGTCTTTGATTGTACTTTATATAAACTCTGATTGTTTTTTTCTGCTCCGCAGCATCTCAAATCATTTATACAGCTGGAGGAGTTGTGATTTTTATCTCGGTGTAAATATTATATTTACATCTCAGCTCGGATAAGAGATAAAAATTAGTTTTATTTGGGCGGTATTACCTAGATTTGGGATCTTTGAGGTCTCTTTTTTATCTGATATCCCCCCCCCCCACCCCCCACCAAAAAAAATGGGGAGTATTTTTTTGTAAAGATATTGGTTTGTCAGTAGCTGTCAAGGTTGCATTTACTGCACTTGTGAAGGTTATTTGCACACGATAATTTAATTCCTCTGGGGAATATTAGCTTCTAATTTTTGGTAATTTCAAGAGTTACTGATGCCTCATAATGAGCACAATATTTTATTAACCTTTCTCAGAATTCGAAAAGTTAACGGAGGTGTATTTAACTTTTTCGAAAATTGAAGAGTTTAACATGGGTATTATTAACCCTTTTGAGATCATGGTAGTTATGACTTGAAATAGTGTTTATTTATTCCATGTGTCATAATTCTGACGAATTTTAGTGCGGGAAGATGTACCGGTTGAGGCGGTTACGACTTCTTCTTTTCTCTTATAGTTTTTTCCTTTATAAGGAAATCAGGGCTGTAATTCTCTTTTAAAATATCTTTCTTTTTCATATCCTTTCCATAGATTTCGAATTTTAGTTTTCTTTAGTTCTGCTCCCGTTTATAGTTGCTTCCCTTAGTCTTTTAATCCTAGTTTTCTTGGACCCTTAGGGATCCGGAGGAATACTTTATTTTTCAATGATAGACCCATTTTATGCTTTTATTGAGGATGTATTGGGTCTCTTTATTGTTCCAGATCGTTTTGAGATTGAAATTTGGTGTAATTTTCCTAGTAACAATGATTTTCTTATTAAGCATTGTATGAAACATGAGCTTCCCACTCCTAGGTCATCCTTTTGGCGTGGGTTTACACCTTTTATCAATGTTATTGTTCGTTTCTTTCTAGCATTGAGCGATATTGCTCTTGTTGATCCAACTCTGAACATATTTGTTATGTTACATATTATCCGTTGTGCATCTTTTGAAAGATGTTCACTAATGTTTTCTAGTTTTTATGGTTGTGAGCTTTCTGAGAGTTCTGGTGATTTGACGGCTCATATTTTTTTCAGTAAGTTAAGATGGAAAATTATTTATTTACTTCCATCATCATTATTTTTGAATACAACTTGATCGTATCGTTGTTTGTTCCTTTCTTTTTCAGGTCGGGGAAGAGATGCTTCAGGTCGACGAGAAACTTCAGACATCGATTCCTCTTCTCGACAAGTTGAAAAATCGAGGAACCAAATTGTTTGTATCTTGTCCTCATCTGCCTTATTCGTATTTATGTTTGTGACTACCATTATTAGGTTAGTCGTTATTGCCAAGGTTTGTTTATGGAAACATAAAGGATTTCATAGCAGATTTCCTCCAGAGATAGTTAGTGCCATCAAATCTTGGTGGTACGTTAACTGAATCAGTAATTGGATTCAAGTCTTATAGGTTGGATCGTACCAAACACAGATTGTTAGATCTTTTCATGTTTGCCTGCTTTGATACCAATTGAAATAACGAGGGTACCCAAGTATACCACAATCTTTTCATTTCAACCTAAGTCCGACACCTAGTGTGATCGTCTATGGACAAAGTTGATACAATACAACAACAAGGTATACACTTTGTTAGAGCATAGCTCGGTTGAACTCACCAAGCGTTAGTATGTCAAGTTTGGTTGTCATATTTTAATGTGTCAAAACTCATCTAAAGTCGCTTGATTATATACTAGAGTCAATTTTGTTTAGGTTAGACTAGAAAGTCTAGGAATGTTGAGACATACAAGTATTACTCCGAAGACCTGAAGAATGTGAAGAATAAGCGAATTACAACGACGACATCATCTTTCCTCTTGAGGTTAGTAATATTAACTTGAACTGTTTCATTCCTAACATATCTTTCAAGTCGTGCTATATTGAAAACATAAATGCGAAGCTGTGTATACTGTACATATTGTATGATACTCTAGTGATGTGACATGGTCATATTTGTATGATCATAGTATTAGGGAATTAGACTACGAAGTATAACGCTTATCTTTTGAACTTTGTAGATATGACATCGACATAATCTTGTATAAACTGTTATGATTATGTGAATGTGTTATGGTGAAGATTTCATCCTAGGAAACAATGTTTTACATTTGTTTAAAGGAAGTACATTCATGAACTTGTTTTATGAATCGAAAGGAAAATCGTAAGGTTTATTGGTACGGCTATTCATTGCAACTCTTTGGATTACCAATATGTGTGAGATGGTAGAACATATCATAACTTTGTTATGTATCTTGGTATAACTAATCACAGTGCCTGAGTTATGATTTGGTATGACTAGTTTTTAGTAATTGGTGTAACCGATCCTAAGAAATCACCATGAGATGGTATGATCGATATTTGTAATTGGTGTGACCGATCCTAGTAATTGGTGTAACCGATCCTAGTAATTGGTTTGACCGATCACAGTGTATTGTGTAATCAATCCTTGTAATTGGCAACCGGTCCTGGTAATTGGTGTAACCGATACTGGTAATTGGTGTAACCGATCCTGGTAACTGGTGTGACCGATCACAAGCAATACCATGGAATATGGTAACCGGTCCTGGTAACTTGTATGACCGATCACAAGTATTTCCATATTGAGGTATAACCGATCCTACTGATTAGTAGAACCGATTGAACCCATGTATGTGATTTGATATTTGATCAATCACATAGTTATCTTGGAATACAGGTCAATGAATTCTAAACTTGTTTGGAAGTGTGGTAACCGATTCCAAGAATGTAAATCCATGTAAATATGAATAAGGATTTACAGTAAAGAGATGTCAACATACTTTGAACACGTACAGTAACTCTTATCATTTATTGTTCAAAGATATTCCTTAGTACTCAAGGAGATCCTGTGCCGAAATAAATTGAAAATCTTTTAATTAAGGTTTTTGGTTTTATATGCTTTAATTACCAGCAATTAAATGTATATCTCTAGTGAATAAAAATTAATGATGTGCATTTACTAATTGGAGATTTTTTATTGAGAGATTTCGGAAATTTTGGACAAGCATTTATTGGAATTAGGGAAAACGATTTTGGCATTCATTGCATATCTTGAGAATATTTTCGGTTATGGAAATTCCTTGATGTCCAAACATCCTTGGTCTATAAATACCTAAGTTTACATTTCTAGCAAACTATCCATTGTTAACAGATTCCGTTCTGTGTGTGATTGATCACAAGAGATTCAAGTGGTGTTGTGCAGGTTTTTATTGAAGATTAAAAAAGATTTGAAGACGAAGAAGATTTCTTATTTAGTTCTCATATCTTTGTGTGTGCACAAACCTTGATCGGCTGGGATCCAACTAGAATCGGATTTATTCGATTAATTAGTTGCGTGAGATTGGCATTCTCAATATATCTCTTTGAGATTTATTTTGATTGATTGTGAATCTAAACTTAACTACTTTTATAGTTATTGGATAGATTGATCTAACCAGACAAAGGAGTTTATTAGATTAAACGGAAGAGCCTTTATGTATGACTTGAGATATCTTTATCTTGAAAGAATCAATAGAGTTGTTATCAAACAGATTTATTGTTCCTTTATTGTTTGGAATACAATCCAAAGGAATTGTACCAGTGCGTGACCTTCGAATTCGGAAGCACAGGGATACTGAGGAAACTAAGTGAACTAGGGGTAGTTGCTTGGTCTCAACTATACGAAGTTGGTAGAGATTTTGTATAACGGCTTAATTATGAGAGTATTCAATTCTGGACTAGGTCCCGGGGGTTTTCTGCACTTGCAGTTTTCCTCGTTAACAAAATCTTGCTGTGTGATTTACTTTTGTTTTCCGCAATTATATTTGTTTATATAATTTAAAGTAAATTACACAAACGTTAGCTCCGATATACTTGATAGTGATCCTATAGAGTTTGGTTAAGTCCGAACCTATTATCAAGTATCACACTTATGTAGTCGTATTGTCTCGATCTCGTATCCATAGACAATCACACAAAGTGTGAATAACGATTTGTTGCATTGTCTCGACTTTGTCCATAAACGATCACTTTCGGTAAGAGGACTTATAGGCTGTAAAAAAAATGTGGTTTATTTGGGTACCCTCGTCTTTTTACACTTGATAATAGTTACGGTACGCTATAAGATCACTATCAAGTGCCTTGGATTAATGTACTAGTGTATTTACTTTTATATGTAATAAAAAAATTATAATTGCGGAAAATAAAAGTAAATCACACAACAAGATTTTGTTAACGAGGAAGCCGTAAATACAGAATAACCCCAGGACCTAGTTTAGTTTTTGAATACTCTTAGAATTAAGTTGTTATTCAAAGAACATAGCAAACTTCGTATGGTTGAGACCAAGTAATCTACTCCTAGTTACTTAGTTCCCTCAGTATCCCTGCGTCTACAACCTTCTGGCTGACGCACGTGAATCCCAAGACAGAAATCACGATCTTGAGTTATTTTTCTCATGTAAAGTCTTCAACACTCAACTCCTTTTGATCGTCTTCTAAAAATTAAAGGAACAAAGCTATTTGGTAACCACTCTATCAATATTTAGAATAAAGATATGTGGAGTTTTGACAAGGGATCTTCCGTTTAAACAAATAAATTCCTTTGTCAGGTAAGATCAATCAATATCCAAAATAATCAGATCTAGATTCACAACTATCATATTTGGATACTAAAGAATACCACCAAATGATAGTTGCAGATCTATATGACTACTTGATCAAATATAACAAAGATAAATAAGATCTTAGTCGGATCCCATCCAATCAAGATGTGTGCCAGAAGTAATATCACAATATGCGAAACCAATAAGAAAATCTTCTTGTCTTCAAATCTTCAATCATCTTCAATTGCACCTGCACACAAAACTTGATTCTACTTATGATCGATCATACACAGAATGGAGTCTATTAACAATTGATGATCACCAGTTGTCTTCAGATCTAAAAACAGTTTTGAATATCCCGTCGATACTTTGATCTAGTTTGAGGACCTTATGTAAGAAGAAAACGCTCTCAAGAGTAATTAGACTAGGTGTAATCAAAGTTTCAACAACCGTTAGTCAATCAAATCAATAATCGAAAACTAGAAGTCTTTAAACAAGTGAATGTAAAAGATTTTGCCTAATTAGGCTACTTTCCTCTTCGATATAGTACTACAAGAAATACTAGTAGTCGGCTCCACTAGAAACAAAAAATGAAGTTTTCTTAGCCAAGGGTGGTTTGCAAGAATAACAAACTTCACTATTTATAGACCAAGGTTGTTTGGACAACAAGGAAATTCCAAAACCGAAAATATTCTCAAGATACGCAAATAAGTACCTAATTTTGGTTTTCATATTTCTAATTAATATTCAACATGTAATTCCGAAATCTCTCATTTAGAAAATATCCAATATTAGTTTAGCACTTAACTAATATAGTTTTTCTAGGGATATGGTTTGATTGCTGGAGAACCAAAAACATATAATTCAAAAAATCTTATTTAAAAGATTCTCAATATTTCAGTTTGGGATCACCTCGAGTATCAAGGAATACCTTTGAACTTTCTATAATAAGAATTATGCACATGTTCAAAATATGTCGACATCTAGAACTTTCCTATCTAGCAAACCCTAACTCCAAACTTATACAAAATCCTAAAGTATATGTGAAAGTTAGAAATCGTTTTTGTTTTTGGGACCGGTTTTACCATGACTCCCAACATAGGCTAGGACCGGTTCTACCATGACTCCTAATATAGGTAGGGATTGTAACTACTATAAGTTCCAACAACTGCTAGGATCGGTTCTACCATAACTCCCAATATAGGTAAGGATCGGTTCTACCTTGACACTAGTTAAGATCGGTTCTACCAAGTATCCCAAAATAGGTAAGGATCGGTTCTACCTTGATTCTCAACATAATAAGATCGGTTCTACCTGAATTCCTTCAAATTGGTCATCCAATGGATCTTCGTAGAAAACCGGACCAAAACACCTATTTCTTTCTTTTCGATTACGAAACAAGTTCGTATATGTACTTCCTTTAAACTAATGTAATAAAACATCGTTTCCTAAGATGAAATCACACCTATATCCAATACATAATCAAGTAACAAGTTACATAGATTATGTTGATGTCGCATTTACGAAATTCAAAAGATAAACGTTATACTTAGTAATTCAATATATTTCCTTGACACTTTGTTCTCACTAATATGACCAAGTCTAATACTAGAGAATCATAAAATATAACCTCACATGTTATGTTTTCAATCTTAAACGACTTGAAAGAAATGATAGGAATGGAAACAAGTCAAGTCAGTATCACTAACCTCAAGCGGAAGGACGATGTCTTCATTGCAATCATTACGTCTTCACATTCTTCAGGTCTTCAGAGTAATACTTGTATGTCTCAACATTCCTAGAATCTCTAGTCTAACCTAAACGAAGTTGACTCTAGTAGTTTTAATCAAGCAACTTTAATTTAGTTTTGATACTAAACTATGACAACCAACCTTGACATACCAACGCTTGGTGGATTCAACCGAGCAATGCTCTAACATTGTCTATTTTTATAATAGGATTTACGCAATATCAATCTTGGTAGATACATCCACATAATTATAATCGATTTCGAGACTTGTTTCTTGTAAAATACGTATCGTGAAAGATATATAACAAGTTTATTACTTGGCAGAATTGTGATTGGATTATTTGGATACAACTAAATTGATCTTAGATATTCATTTTTGAGATCGTCCAAATACACTTATTAACAATTAGGTTCACAAACTCCTTAGTCTATACATACTGATTGAGAAAATATAGATATATAAACTCATCATACATATTTCCAAGGATCATTAAGTTGGTCTGCTTGAAATTGTATTAGGTTTTATCCATACAGGTTGCCGAACGGATTTTATTAGATTAGACGGAAGGGCTTTTGTTGAATTCAACTATAATCTATGATTTACTTCTGAAGTTTGAAAGAGTGGTTACCGAACAAATTAGTCCTTTACTGTTTCATAAGAAAATCCAAAGGGGTTGAGTGCTTGGAGTCTTCACAGCGGCTAAAGCAACTTAAGATATTGGACTTATCTTAGGATTCGGGTGTGGGGCCATATTGGTTGTAGGCGCATGGATATTGAGGAAACTAGGTAACTAGGGGTAGTTTACTTGGTCTCAACTATACGAAGTTGGTAGTAGTATTTGTATAATGGCTTAGTTCTGAGAGTATTCAAAACTGGACTAGGTCCCGGGATTTTTCTGCAATTGCGGTTTCCTCGTTAACAAAATCTTGTTGTGTCTTTACTTTTACTTTCCGAAATTATAATTATTTTATTAGTTATAACTAAAAGTAAATACTATGTACATTAATCCAAATACTTGGGTTGATTCCTATAGTTAAGGTTCAGTTTCGAACTTATACTATAAACCAATTGGAAACCTTGTTGTTGTCATCTTCTTGACAGTCTCTGTCTATATTAGATCAACACAAGGTATCGGACTTAAAGGTTGATATTGAAAATATTGTGGTGTACTTGGTACCCTCGTCATTTCAGTATTCACCTCAAGAACAAGTATTTTCACCGCCCCTTTTCCTTGAAAATCAAACCAAAGCTCTTGATACCAAATGATGAGATAATCACCATTATGGAATAAATTTTCATCAACCATAAGAGGACCAAAATAAGTATCATCAAAAAGATCTCGAATATCGTCGAATCCCAAAAATACGAGCCCTCATATGTGTAAGAAGAGAAGTCTGTCGACTCAAGGCATCCACAACCTTGTTTTCTACACTCGACCTGTGATTGATGGAAAAAGTAAATTGTTGCAAATAAGAAGCCCATTTATCATGCCTAGTAGAAATATTGTCTTGAGAATTGATGTGTTTCGATGCCACATGATCCAAAAATAATATGAACTAGTTAGATCTTGCACTTCTTCCCTTGTTAAAAACTACTTGACCTCGATTTTTTCATTTATAGTTACTCACCGAGTCTAACATCTTGTGGTGACAGTCAAGTGCATACACAAGAAGCAACAAAATACTAAGCAGGTTTCCCAATTTTGCACGGTGGCTAGACCCATGGTACCTGTATTTGAATAAATCCCAAATTGGATCAATATAAGTTAATTTCTCATTTTCTTTGCTAAGACTTCATAAAGAGCTTGTTGTTAAGTAAGATTTTGCTTACAATGTCATCACTTTAATCACATTTACGGATATGGCATAAGCATAACGATCATAAATATTTACAAGCTTGCTTACCTTTCTTCCCATGGTATAAGTGGTATGGAATGTGTCATGCCTTGTCCCTCAATCACCGTCATCAAGTCCAAGAATTGAGTATTTGTGTATGACACCCGATATTTGTATTAGGTTATTCATCAAATATGGGTGGCGACGTAGGATTAAAGTAAACATCATCACCAATCTCACCTTTATCACAGCTTGAATAACTATCAAACTTTGGCGGAGACATTTTGTCAAACACGTTTTGGACAGCTCATACCCACTAATGAAAATTGAACTCTTTAGTTCCACGTTGTCTTTATAGTCATTACAAAGTTCAAGTGAATCCACATAAAGACATTATAACTTCTTAAATTTCTCTTTTACTAATTGATGCATTTTATCAAACATCTCTCATTTTATTCAACCATTCCATCACTTGTACCTTACTTAGTTTTACTTCCTCATCCGTTTTTAATCTTCTTTTTGATACTGTAATGAAAAAATAAGATTGAGATACCCAATTTGAACAAACAACCAAGCAAAAGAAACACAACCCAAAATACTTGATGTTGATATATTTACCAAACCTTCCCCCAGAAAATCAAACCAAAGCTCTTGATACCAACTAATGTAAAGTGGTACTTATAATTGAAATTAGAATGTAAAATTGTAACAAAACACCGTAAAACAAAAGTAACCAACCTTTTTTTTTTATAAAAGATTAACTCTTCATTAATAATTCAATGTTAAGTTTACAAAGAGTTTCAAGAAATCAAGATATAGTGATAAAGAAACACCATATAATACTAGTACACAACCAAGTTTTCTAGCAAGAAAAGAGAAAGAACACCGGAAAAAGACTAGAAAAGTGTAAGTAAGAACCGATTGAATTGGAGGAGAAATGATTTTCGGATCACAAGTCCACCATTTTTGTTGATTTTCTTCTTCTTGAGAAAGAGATACTCCAAAATAGGAGTGATTTGCTTTGAGCCTTGAATATTCCGGCCGCCGGAGTTTGCCACTGATGATCTTGAACCCTATGAACATTATCAAAGAATGACCATGAAAGTCGATAGAAGATGCTATAAAAGCATAGAAAGAACCACCATGAAGATGGAGAGAACTTGCCGCCGGCAAAGGTGAATAAATCCCAAAACTAAACCTAAAAAACATCAAATACCTAGCTAATCTATGAAATAACTTGCTTAAACTAAAAGGAAAAGATGGGTATTGCTAAAATCCACTCCAAAAGGAGCATATCTGAGCAGTTAGAGGTTTCCAACCTTCAAATGATGCTTCTTGTACCCTTGGAACAAGGAAGATACAAATATTTGAGGTTCCTCTAATAATTTTAAAATTTCTGCCCAATTCTAAGATTGGAAACTAGAGGATAAAATGATGCAGGCTCTTATCTTAGGAAGTATTAGGGTTCTTACACCTCTTTTCTTAACAAGTCAAAACTAAAGACTAGTTGAGCTAGGATTTCAACAATTAATAGTAAACATAAAGGATAGACTAGAAAATAAACCAAATAAGTGGAGTAAAAATGAGAACAAGAATAACGAGAATAAAAATGGTATTTTATAAATACCACTATGCATCAAATATCCCTAAACATTTCGATCTACAATACTACATAGTTACTATCCCTTCCATTCCCAAACTACTTACAAAATAGTATACCCAATGAAACCAAAAATACTGCAAGTTACCATGTTCGAACACTTTAACCGGTAAGAGAAGAAGGCCTGATTTCAATTTCTAGCAACTACACAAAACCAACTATAAATGGGATGCCAGTAGAGGGAAACCAATCTCTCCCATTAAGGAAATTCTGGACTGTATATTGAAGAACGTATTTTGAGTCATTGTAGACCTTGAAACCTCCCCAATTCACTCGTCCTGTTGTATTTTCTCCGGTCCCTCAATTTTCATACTCAATATATGTCAAAGTCGATAAAATTTCATTCCAAGGCAACCATCCTTTAGGAGAAATGAAGTCACCTACAAATGACTGCATTACCACAGTTGTTGAGAGTGTCTCCATTGACGACCAAAGTAAGAAGAGAAGTTGTGTTTCACATTTTCTAATTCTTCAGTAGCTATTATGCTACAATTATGCAAGACGATACCACTATTCATATCTAAACTATTTCTTCCATCCGTTGTGATTGTAATACTTTGTCCGACATTCGGCTTTCTACAGTAGATACGACAATTTTGAAGGAAAGTTGTTGATGATCCAAATATGAAATCCACTGTCCCTAGGATGTCACACTCACGATAGAACTGATTGTACTTCTTGGCATAGAGAGAGTCTTGATACCCTTCGACAACCGAAAATCTAGAAAATGAAAACATTATTCAAATATAGTTGCAAGATATGTTTAGTATTTACACTTAAAAATGCAAAAACTATCGTGTAAATCACAAATTTTATATATTTCGAAATATATAAAAATATCACATGAATCACATATGAGAAACTAGGAAATTTTAGCAAACATACATCGATGTTTATGTTTATTGTTAGTAATACAAAAAACGAAGATCAATACTAGCAGTAGTACTTTCTCATGTCAACAATTCGATTTTTTCACAATCACTGAAAGATCAACTAAGACAAAGTTGCATACACTTACATATATATGTATTTCATCATTTAAATAGAGAAATATAAAGAATAATCCTAATTATTGTAGGTTTTACAACAGGACTAAAGATGTCTTGATAATCAACTTCTTCTATTTGGTTATAACCTTTTGCAACAAGTCTTGACTTATACCTTTTTATAGTACCATCTGCTCTCTTTTTTATCCCAAAAACCCACTTGCAACCTATAACATTCTGATTTGGTTAGGGAGGTACTTTTGTCCAATTATCATTCTATAAGAGTGCGTTCACTTTTTCAACCATGGATGCTCTCCAAATATGACATTTATTTACTTTGACAAATGTAGTTGGAGTAAGAAAATAAGAATTAGGCACATCCCACTCAGTTGGTATTTCAGGAGGAGATAAGTTAGCACCAGAATATTGGTGATCAGAAGAACACGCAGGATTGGATGTAAAATCAGTGGAATAAGTGGTAGAATTTTGGGTTCAAAAGTTCTAACTTCATATCTAGTTATCATGTTGGGATCATTGCTCGAGGAAACAATAAAGGGAAAATGTGGAAGATCAGATGAATTGAAAATAGATGAAAAATCTGGTCCATTTGAGATTGTTGGATGTAAAGTGCTAACTGAAGTGTTTGTAGTTTGTGGTGTAGAATAAATAGATGTAGAAAACAGAGTAGTGTAAGAGAATTTTGTTTCATCAAAGGTCACATGTATAGAAATGATGATTTTGTTGCTATTGATTAAAACACCTGTAACATTTGTGCATAAGACTATATCCCAAGAAAATACACTTGACAGGCCTATTTTGAAGTTTATGAGTACTGTAAGGTCTAATGTATGGAAAACATGAACAACCAAATAATTTTAAGAAATGAGTTTAGTGTAGTATTGAAAAGACGAGAAAAAGTTCTAGGAGAGCCAATCAACATTGAGAGTAAGGCAGTTGCAAGAATTAGAAGGAAGGGAACCAATATAATCCAATCTTAAAACCCAATCGACATTGGGTGGGACAAGCAAATATATAAGAGCAATCCACTTAGATCAACTCCAAAGATAATCAAATACAAACAACAAACGAAATGAGATGAAAGAGTAAGCAACAAATAGACGCAAGTCCAAAATGTCCAAGATCCAAAAATTATTTATATCAGCTCCAAATCTTTTCCAGATAAAAGTTCATGGATTTCTATCAAATCATATTTAGAAAAGATGCATCCCACTGATTCAAACCCCCTTGTCCCATACCAGTTTCCTTAGAGCTTCTTCATTGGTTATATTTTAAATGAAAAAGTCCTGAGTAGGGCTGTCAATAATAGTCCGAAATCCGAAATCCGTTTCCGAGAATTCGAGATCCTATAGGATTTTATCCGTTATATCGGATGTCGGATCGGAATTCTTATCGAATTTTCCCCCCTTAACGTAACGGAATCGGATTAGACCCCATCCGATTGTTAAGTTCTGACATCCGATAACACATAGGAACGTACTAGTAATTTCCTACCCCTAGGATAAAGATGTTGACTATCGGAAATTGTATTCTTAGAAATTATCATAAATTATCAGAAATTCTAACCGGATTAGTAATTTTAATACTTTTTACCCAATTTTTTCATATTTTTAGGAATTATCGGAAGTTATCGGAATTCCGATAAGTTAACCTATCGGAATCAGATTCGAATTTTAAAATTCTGTCGGATGTTACCGGATTTCGGAATTTCGATAATACTTAGCCTATCGGAATCGGATTTGTGAAAATCCAACGGAATTCCATCCGTTGACAGCCCTAGTCCTGAGCGACAAAGGAAGCACACAAAATATCAATATAAAAAATCTCGAACCCTCCAATATGAGAATGACTAAGGCAATATTTTTGGAAGATATCAACAGGAGGATGTCTTCCCATCAAACCAATCATATAATTAAGAACGCAGACGTGTATACGGAAATCGATTCTCTCTCTTATCTGAGGATCGGTGATGCTTGATGAGTCAAACTAAGTTGAATATTTTCTTTATCTTTTGATGATTGTTTTCAACTTTCTCGGGATTAAACATCATTTTATTCAGTTCGAGATATATTCTGTTATTTGATCTTTCTTTTTTATGCATTAAAAGCTTACATTCTTCATAAATCTCGTATTTTTTTACTATCTTCAACACATAGAACAAGCCCATCTTTTTGAAACAGAGGGAACATAATATATATAGGTTGAAAAGTTTTCCACTTAGTTTTTGTATGTATAACTACGTACATGAATTAACCCTAAGTTTTTCACTTAGGGTTGAGATCACAATCATCAATCATCCCACCTTTTAACAGTACTATTGAAGAATTCCTTAGTTTTATTTCTTTTTCTTAAGGGGGACCAGCAATGTGAATTTTTTTCAAACCTTTGTTCTTCAATACAGGGTTTCGAATCACTAAAATGGGCATCTCTCTTGGAAAATTAAACCAGGACAGAACAACCCCATTTGAATTATCGACAACCATCAGGGAAGGTGTTAACCTATCTTCAACAGACCTCAAAGATAAAATCAAGGTATGTGAAAATTTAGTTATCGGTTTTTTTGTTGGCCACCGTCTCTCTTTTGATGTGGTTCAAAAAGCTATTCCAAAGGTTTGGAAAAGTCACAGTGAGATTAGGATTGCCATATATAGGTGAAAAAGCTTTTATCTTTGATTTCAAATATATTGAAGATCGCAGGAGGGTCCTTGAACAAGGAATATGCTTAATTGCTAAAATAATATTCATAGTTAGACCATGGAGTCCCCTGATTAAGCAATCAGTAGCTATGAAGACAATCCCAGTTTAGGCAAGAATTTACAATGTTTGCATGTTTGGAATAATTTTGGCCTTAGTGCAATTGCTAGTTGGATAGGAAAATCTCTAATGACAGATGAAATCACTCTTAACAAAACCAGGTTGTCATGTGCTAGAGTTTGTATCAAAGTTGGAACCGATTGCACATTTCCTAGTTTCATACCTCTTATTATTAATGGTGTTGTCTCAATGGAATTACCAGTGGAGTATCAATGGAAACCTATGAAATGCTCAACTTGTTCTTCTTTTGGTCATACGATTAGTAATTGTTCTAGAAAGGGGCCAAAGACGAAGCCGCTTTGGACAATGAAGAAACCACAACCTTCTAACTTGGAGGATGAGATTATTTTCAAGGAGAATGTGCATCCAAAGAAGATAAATATATAAGAGACACTCTCTTTGCATGGTTTCATTCAGGGAGAACCAATTGTTCATGTGGAGAATTTCATATTCTCAAATGATCCTGTAAGTATTGATATTAACCTGTCCACAAGTGAGATGCATGGTTGATACATGTGTATCTTCCTCTCTCCGGGAACTAGTGATCCTCAAGACCGATTGAGGATAGAATTATAATTTAAGAGGGATTATTGATTTAAGGAAGTATTCCGATAGAAGGAAAATAGATTCCTAAGAGGTTTGGGAAACCAAACCAAAGTAAGGAAGTATACCTAGATAAGGAAATACTTCCTAGACAAGGTAATATTCCTAGAAAGAGAAATATACCTAGAAAGAGAATTATTCCTAGATAAGGAAATAGATTCCTATAAGGTTTGGGAAACCGTTAAAGCCATAAATAGAGATGTTTAGCTCATAAATAAGATAATCTAGAGAGTGTGGTTTGACACCTAGAAAAGGAGGTTTAACACACATACCTAGAGAGAAGTTTATGAGGCAATTAATTATTGTAAAAGCAAGCTTAATAAAATAGTTTAAGGTTATTTACCTAGAGAGATTGTGAGCGTAACAAAGCAAGAATTGTAATAGTTTTCTTGTTCATAATCTAGAGAAGATATATTTCTTCGAATTACTACTTTGTGTTCTATTTTCTAGTTTTCGTCTATTATTATTCTGAATTCCGCCTCTATAATAATAGTCACCAATGTACAGAGATCAATACGTATCACTGGTGGGATTGTAAGCAGTCAAGCATAGGATTTTCTCTTTTAACCTGAACCTGGATGATGGAAAGCTTATGTTAGAGCACTGCTCGGTCAAACTCGCAAGTGTTGCTATCTCAAGCTTGTTTGTCAAGTTTAGTTGATCAAAACTATATACTTCGAAAGATTCTAGAATCATCGATAACTCTCTCATTGCGATTTTTCTGAAGAATCTCAGCCTCCTAATCGTCTCTTCACTTGGTGATAGATTCAGTTTAGGAGTGTGCTAACTGAACCTCTCCGCTGTCCAAGGATGGATCTTCGATCCTTCCCCTTGGGGACGAGATTTATTGGTTAGTAAAGGTTTTTTATTGTCATTGTTAGAGTTTTTTCTTTTCCATTATGTCTTTTTCTTCTTCGATTCTTCTACAATCTAAATCTTTTGATTTATCCTGGATGAATAAAGGAAAATCCAGGGATTTAAAAGTTTTAGAGAAATTTAAAGGTATTAGTAATTGGATCTTGATTCCTGAGGAGGCAGTTTTGTGGATTCATGGGGTAACTTTGGATGCCATTAAAGGTCTGCAAAAGAAAAAACTTAAATGGTCCCGTATATTTGAACATATGGTATTGTTGGTTGAACTGCTTACAAATAAATTTGGATCTTTCCTTAAAATTTAAAGATATGATACTGCGAATGATTCTAGACAGAGATTTGTTGGTATCCCTGATGTAATTTTAGATAGTGGTAAGAATGAGTTCGTAAGACTTGTGAAAGCTAGATTAATTTAAACTAAAAGTAGAGAAAATTTTAATCCAAATTTGTTTGTTTTTTTTTTTTTTTTTAGAGTGAAAATAACCAAGACACTAGATTCCACTATTACACATGAATAAATGATGATAAAGATTCCAAAACTCTAATTATTTTTAAAATCTATTTTTCTTAATTCACAAATTATCAAGCATATTCTCAAACATTAATTGTATCCCTTAAGCATAGATTATCTAATCAAAGCATAACCTATCTAATTGAATCACAACTAATTAGGAAAATTATGCAAACAATTAAAATTCTACAAAGTAGTGATTGAGTGAATTATAAAATACAAATTAGAGAAAAATAGAATAGTTACTAATTATTCATGCATAAATAGCTTCCTCCATGCCTTGGTTACGCGAGAATTAGCTCATCATTATCATGGAAATATGCTCAAAATTCATCTTTATTAATGCTCAAAAATGGTTCTCAAATGATGAAATAGGAGAAAAATTGATAAAAACCGGGTTTGTAACACTTTTGTTCGTTACAAACCGAGTTGTTACAGAGAACGATAAAAATGAAGTGTTGTTGACACTGTTGCAATACGACCCACAAACAGTTGTCGTTGTCACTGTTGAAAAACGACGTTCTGCGTGCGTCCAATGTTCTTCGTGTTCTTCACAGCAGCAGAAAATGGAGTTTTCCTGCAACTTGATTTCTCGACTCTCTGGTTCTTCCTAACTGCTCCCAACTCTCTCTATAAACTCCCCCCATCTAAGTCTCCCAGGGACTCTATTTATACCAAAAACAGGCGTTGAATCTCCTCCATTAATTCCAAAATATTCACATATCTTTTATTCATGTACAGGAATAATCAAGATTTTCATTCTCTGTTTAGCTCCTCCACGCATCTGTTTGATCTCCACACACTTCTTGCACGCTGAAAATGTGTTAAACTCGTTCTAATCTCCACAAAATCTTCCACAAAATCTTCTCAACACGTGAAATACTCGTTTCTCCCTGTTTTCTTCTTGCGGATTATTCAGCCAAATTCGGTCGAACCTAAAGCCCAAAACATGTTTATTAGGTCATATAACAACTACCCATAAGAAATCACCCCTTTAATCTCTTCATAACATCATCAAAAATCGATCGAACCAACTGCCAGTGAAATAAAAAGTTTTCCCGCCAAAAATCCATTTTCAAATGATGAAGGTGAAGTGCCCTGAATCCAAAACTCGGGTGCCTTTAACAGCTCGGCTGCCTTGGGGGTGCCCTTATCCAATTTTAGGGTGCCTTTAGTAATTTTGGTGGGTGCCTTTAACACTTTTTTCTGGGGTGTTTCCAACATTTTTTCGGGGTTCCTCCGGTGTATTTCTGGGGTGCTTCCGGTGCATTTCTGGGGTGCCTTTAGTACTTCATCCTGGGGTGTAAAACACCACTTAACGAGCCAATTCCGTCGCAAGAGCTTATTTCTCTAAAAATACCTACAAAGACATAAAACACCATAATAAGTACAAAAATGGGTACTAATAATATATACAATAGAGATGAACATAGGCACATAAATGCGTCTATCAATCCCCTCAGACAATGGTGGTGCAATCTAGAGATCATTTTGGGCATCGGTATTGCCAGCTAAAAAACTAGTCAGTGATTTTGTGCAGAAACGTGAAGAATTTCCAGAACTTGTATCTAATGTTTTTCAATGGCAAATGAAACAGTTAGGCGATTTTGGTATTGTAGTATAGGTTCTTAATTCCCATTCGGCCTGGCACAAGATTTCAGCGGGTTTGATGAAGAAGTTTAACTGGTCAGGAAAGTTAAATTTTCACTGCATCAATGGAAAATTAGCATACTTCAACGCTAGATGAAGTGAATTATTTGAACAGGGAAGAGAAGATTATCAAACTTGGCAGGTCTAATATTTCGTTGAGGCAATGGAGATTTGATGATGCTCATATAATCAAATCCACATCTCCAGGTAGGGAGCATTGGTTGGGTATTCTTGGTCTTCCATTTCATTTGTGGAACTCTCAATCTTTTAGTTCAATTGTTTCTCCATGGGGAGAACTAGTTGATATTCATAATTCCACTATTAGTTTTGACAAACTAAATTGTTGCAAGATCAAGGTGGCTTTTGATCTCAGTAAAATCCCAGTGGCTGTTAATTTTAAGGGCAGCTGGTTGAGTATAGAGTGGCTGCAAGACTGTTGCGATAATATTATCAAAGTTCATCATGATCATCATAAGATCAAATCGATGGTGGTTAGAGGATAAGTTTGTTAATCCGGCGAATCTTCTCAGTCAAAATATTTTTTCCAAAATTCTAGCTCGGTAAATTCTCAGTCATTATCTAAGGATGATTTCGCGCCGAAGAGTATGGTAAATTCAAATTCAAAATCTTCTCCTTCATATACTTCAAATTCGACGGTTAAGAAATTAAATAAGGTTTGGAAAGAAGTGACTGCAAAGCAGCTAAGGGGTAACCTAACCAAAGATTCGTTTACTTCGCCAGAAACTAATGGTGAGGTTTGTATACCTTGGGTTACGGTTCGAAAAAAGAAGTCAGGTAAAGGTTCGGGTCAAAATATGGGCGAGATGGGGGAGTGTTACTTGCGGGTTTCGGCTCTACCATTTTGATGGGTACTCCAGCCCATGACCCGAACCATATTGGTGGACTAGATCAAAATATGGGCTAGATGCGGGGTGGTGTCTTCTACATCTTTGTGTGAATTCGGCCCTATCATTTTGATGGGAACTCCTGCCCATGATCCAGTCCATACAAATCTGAAAGATCATAGGATGGTTATGGTGGGGGACGAGACATATAGTTGGATGAATTTAATTCATGTCTTTATGCTTGTCCAAGATTTAAGCTCTGATGAACGGATGGATGAGAGTCAAGATTTGACCTCACCTTCTCTTAGTGGTTACCCGAAGAGACAGAAGATATCAACTTTCCCAATTTCGCCACTCGAAAATTCTAACAGAGAGCTGAATGAGAAAATTGATGCTCAAATCCAGTTTAACAACCAATTGGGTATCACAACAGAGCATCCCAATATGTGACTAATTTGTGAGGAGTTACTAATCATAGATTCAAGACCACCTACCAACATGGAAGTTCCACCAATAGAGGACGATGATGGCTTAGGTAAACTCGATTCGGAGGGTGAATTACAACATCAGGTTCTTCGACATGATGATGAAGTTCGAATTGAAGCAGTGCAATGTTCATTTGAGTCAGAAAATTTGGATCTGGAATCTGTTTTTAATCCAATTAATTCTAGGGCTTCTTTAGATTGTAATGGATCATAAGGTCATGAGCTGGAATATTAGGGGTTTGGGTCAGGATTCAAAAGCAATTGCAATCAGGAATGCTATTTTGCAGAATAATCCAATTATTGTTACAATACAGGAGTCCAAGACTGAATTGGTAGATGATAAGCTAATTCGTTCGTTGTGGGGAAGTAATAGGTGCAATTACATTTTCTTACCTTCAGAGGGTGCTTCAGGTGGGATAATTGTTATGTGGAAAGAAAGAATTATTCACATGGAAGATAATTTGCTGGGAGCATTTTCTGTATCCATCAAATTTCGAAATGCATCTGATGACTTTGTTTGGTTATTTACAGCAGTGTATGGTGCGTCAGATCCAAGTTATTATTATCAATTCTGGCAGGAATTAAAAGACATTAGAATTCTTTTTGATGAACCTTAGTTAATTGGGGGAGATTTTAATGCTATTTTTTCTGCAGATGAGAGAAATCTTCCTGGTGGTGCTAGGGGGAATAGAAAATTTTCAGGGCGTTTGTCAATAAGTTTTCTTTGATTGATTTACCAATGGCAGGTGGAAGATTCACATGGACGAATTCCCAACATCCTCCTCTTCTAATCAGGTTAGATAGATTCTTATTATATCCTGAATTTAATGAACATTACCCTGCCCCAATTCAACTTTGACTTAGGCGACCAGTTTCAGATCATGCACCGATACTGCTGTGTTGTAATTCTGGGGAAAAGTTTAAGTCACCTACCAGGTTGGATAATTTTATATTACATCATCCTGATTTTCTCAACAATCTCAAAGTTTGGTGGGATTCAATCGTCTTTTCTGGTAAGCACAGTTACATTTTTGCGAAGAAATTATAGGCTTTAAAATTCTTTATTAAGGCTTGGCATAAAAATACGTTTGGTAGTTTGCACTCTCAGTTAGAGAATTTGGAACTCACCATAGATGTTTTAGACAACCTTGAGGAAGTTATGGGACTGTCAGATGAAGAAATTGTGGAAAGGGAACAAGCCAAACTGCACCACTCTTATATTTCTTTAAATATAGCTAGAAGAGTTAATCAAAGAGCTAAAGAAAAATGGGCCAAAGAGGGTGAATGTAATTCTGCTTATCTTCATCAAATTGCCAATTTCAAGTACAAACTTAATAGTATTACGTGATTTAAGGTTGATGATTCTCTGACTTATGATAATTAAAAAGAAGATTGCTTCTGAAACTAAGAATTTTTATTCTTCTTTATTCACAGAGAATCATAAAATGAGGCCGGGTTTTGATCAGCTTGCTATGCCTTGAATCTCAGCTGAAGAGTGTATGAATTTGGAGAAGCCTTTCACTGAAGAGGAAGTAAAATCAGTTATTCAACAGTTTGGTAATAACAAGAGCCCAGGTCCAGACGGTTTTAAAATGGAGTTTTATAAATGTGCTTGGGATGTAATCAAAGAGGATTTTATGTTGGTGGTGAAGGAATTTGAAAATACGTGTATGCTTGACTGGAGAATTAACTGCACCAATTTGACTCTTTTCCCAAAATGTAAAGGTGCGGTTTCTCTCCATAATTTTAGACCCATTAGTCTAATTGGTAGTGTGTATAAAGTAATCTCCAAGTTGCTCGCAGAGAGGATGAAAGTAGTGCTTCCGTCTATTATTTCAGATTATCAAGGTGCATTCATTCACGGTAGACAGATTCAAGATGGTATTTTAATTGCTTCTGAACTTATAGATTCCAAGCTTAGAAAGCATGATACTGGCCTTATTTGCAAAGTTGATTTTGAGAAGGCGTTTGACAATGCTAATTGGAATTGTGTTGATATCACGCTAGCTAGATTTGGCTTTGAAATGAAGTGGAGATCTTGGATAAAATGGTGTATTTCTACTCCTAGATTTGCAGTCTTGCTAAAGGGGGAAGCAACCGAAATATTCAAGAGTCAGAAAGGAATTAGGCAAGGTGATCCTATTTTGCCTTTTTTATTCATTCTTGTAGCTGAAGTTCTATCTCTAATGCTCAACAAAGCGGCAGATGATGGTCTTATTTCTGGATTTTCGGTGGCTCATTAAGGTACGATAGTAACTTGATAAGCAAAATGCCAGTGGCTGTGGCAAAGGAGATAGAGAAGATCTTGAGGAATTTTATTTGAGGTTAAAGTAATTCTATTAAGAAGAGAAGTTGGGTAAAGTGGTATAGAGTTAATTTTCCTAAAGCTAGAGGGGGTATTGGTATTAAGAAAGTTCAGTTGGTCAACAAAGCCTTGCATGCAAAATGGATACGGAGATATGGTGTTAAGAAGTATGCTCTTTGGAAAGGATTATAAATAAGAAATTTGGTGGTTCTGTTAGAGCATTGCTCGGTTGAACCCACCAAGCGTTGGTATGTCAAGTTTGGTTGTCATCTTTTAGTGAATCAAAACTCATGTAAAGAGTCGCTTGATTATTTACTAGAGTCAACTTCGTATGGGTTAGCTAGAAAGTTACTATGATATTAGACTTACAAGTATTACGTGAAGACTTGAAGAATGTGAAGAAGTAAAGAGCTACGACGATGACATCATCCTTCCACTTGAGGTTAGTAATATTTGACTTGAACTATTTCATTCCTAACGTATCTTTCAAGTCGTGCATATTGAAAACATAACTGCGAAGATGTGAATGATTATACTTTAGTTAGACATAGTATTAAGGAATTACAATACGAAGTATAACGTCTATCTTTTGAACTTCGTATATAAGACATCGACATAATCGTATGAATTCTATTGTGATTATGTATGGGTATGGGTGAAGATTTCGTCCTAGGAAATAATGTTTTACATTCGTTTAAAGGAAGTATATTTATAAACTTGTTTTGTGAATCGAAAGGGAAATCGCTAGGCTTATTGGTATTGTTATTCATTGCAAATCTTTGGATTACCAATATGTGTGTTTAGTATAACCGCTCATAACTTGTTTATGTATCTTGGTAAAACTATTCACAATGCCTGACTTTTGTATTGGTATGACTTTTATTAGTGAAACCGATCTTCAGTAATCACCTGAGATGGTATGATCGATTTATTGTAAATGATATGACCAACTCTAGACATTGGGGAACCGATCCTAGTAAGAGGTGCAACCGATCACAAGAGGGAATCGATCCTTGTAAGAGGTACAACAAGTTTTTAGTAATTGGGGAACCGATCCTATGACTTGTGCAACCGAATACAAGTTTATACCAACACATCCTAGTACCTAGTCAACCAACTTTTGGTAACTAGCGTGACTAATCTTAGTACCCACATAGAGGTAGAACCGAAACTTGTTTTGGTAGAACCGTGAAACCCATGATTGGTGATTTGATAGGATAATCAATCACATAGTTCTTGGAAGTCAGATGAACCAATTCTAAACTTGTTTGTTAGTGTGGCAAATCGGTTCCAAGATTGTAAATATGAAAAGGGATTTACCAAGTAAAGATGTCGACATACTTTGAACATGTGCAGTAACTCTTATCTTTTATTGTTCAAAGATATTCCTTAATAGCTAAAGGAGAATCCCGGATCGAAATAAATTGAGAATCTTTTAATTAAGGTTTTTAGTTTTTATATGCTTTTAATTTCCAACAATTAAATACATATCTTTAGAAAATAAAAATTAGTAATGTGCATTTACTAATTGGAGATTTTCTACTGAGATTTCGGTCAATATTTGGACAGTGCATTTCCAAGAATTATGAAAACCGATTTGAACTTTATTGCATATCTTTGAGAATATTCGGTTTTGGAAATTCCTTGTTGTCCAAACTTCATTGGTCTATAAATATTGAAGTTTGCATTTCAAGCAAACTAATCCTCAGAGCCAGCAAAACTACCTAGTTGTGTTGTTACTGGTGGAGCCGTCTATTCGGAGAATAAAGTACCCTAATTAGGCGAAATCTCTTACGACCGCTCGTTTTAAAGACTTCTTTGGGATTGGGAAGCTCTACGAGTACCGTTGGTAGGAAACTAGATAATTGCAGTTTATTATTAGTTTTCGATTGATTTGATTGACTAACGGTTGTTGAACTTTGATTGCACCTAGTTTGTTTATGCTTGAGAATCTTCTCTTCTGATATAAGATTCACTCAAACTAGATCGAAGTATCGATGGGGATCTTTAGAACTGTTTGTAGATCTAAAGACGTCTTGTGATAATCCATTGTTAACAGACTCCATTCTGTGTGTGATTGATCACAAGAGATTCAGTTGTTTGTGTGCAGGTGTTTATTGAAGATCTAAGAAGATTTGAAGACAAAAAAGATTTCTTATTTGAGTTCATAATCTTTGGTGTGCACAAAACTTGATCGGCTGGGGATCCAACTATAATCGATTTATATTTGTGATAACCTTGATTGATTAGTTGAGTAGATCGGCATCAATACAATTCTTTGTGATTCAAAGTATTGCTTGCATAGTCTAAAACAATTATTTTGGTAGTTGTTGATAGATAGATCTAAGAACCTGACAAAGGAGTTTATTGGGATAAACAGAAGAGCCTTTTGTCAAACTCATATCACGTTGTTTGAAAAGAGTTGTTACCGAACAGATTTGTTGTTCCTTTACTGTTTGGAATACGAACCAAAGGAATTGTTCCAAGTGCGTGACTTATTACAAGTTGGAGGTGCAGGGATACTGAGGGAACTAGGTGAACTATATGTTTAGTTGCTTGGTCTCAACTATACAAAGTTGGTTTAGATTTTGTATAGCGGCTTAATTCTGAGAGTATTCAATTCTGGACATGGTCCCGTGGTTTTTCTGCATTTGCGGTTTCCTCGTTAACAAAATCTTGTTGTGTCTTTTACTTTTCTATTTCCGCTATTATAATTGTTTATTATAATTAGAAGTAAAATACACAAACGTTAATTCCTATTTACTTGATAGCAATCCTATTGTGTTTGGTTAAGTCCGAACCTACTATCAAGTAAACATACTTCGTTGTTGTATTGTCTCGATCTTGTATCCATAGACGATTACATGAAGTGTGAACCGATTAGTTGTATTGTCTCGACTCAGTCCATAGACAATCACTTTTGGATAAAGGACTTATAGGTGGAATTTTTTTAGATTGAGGTATATTTGGGTACCATCGTCTTTTCAATTGGTATCAGAGCAGGCAAACACGAAAAGATCTAACAATTTGTGTTTGGTGCGATCCAACCTATAAGAATTTAATCACATGAACGATTCGATTAACGTTTCAAAGATTTTAGATGGTCTTAAGGAAGACACTGAAGAATATTTCTCATCTCTTGTTAAGATGTTAGAAGAAGAGATTGAACAGAACCAGTCACATACTGATGAGATCAGTAATATCATGATTGATAGAGAACTGATGAAAAACAT
Organism: Papaver atlanticum; assembly: GCA_023531105.1. Taxonomy (NCBI): domain Eukaryota; kingdom Viridiplantae; phylum Streptophyta; class Magnoliopsida; order Ranunculales; family Papaveraceae; genus Papaver; species Papaver atlanticum. Next base: position 1,898,815 of record JAJJMB010002292.1, on the reverse strand, counting down.
AGAAGATCCTAAAACGGGAGATTCTCAAAGATGTTCAAGTTTAACTTCCAGACATCTTGAACAGATTAATAAGAGACTGCCCAGGAAACTTTTTCAAAAAGGATGGAATTGTCTAATTCAAAAGATTTGTTTTACAAAACGTCTGATTAATCGTGTTAAGAAACTTTATAAGAACTTAACGAATCATCCTAAATCTGGTGAACAATGTCTTGGAGCATTTGCACTTAAAACAACTTCACCAGTCCAATGGTTTCTAGATAGTGGGTGTAGTAGACATATGACAGGTGATCTTTCTTGGTTCACAAAGACAAAAGACTACAAGGGAGGATCGGAAACCTTCGAAGATGGAAGCAGCTGTTTTATTATCAAAAAGGGTACTATCAAACTTCCAAGTATTCCCGAAATTCATGATGTTGTTTATGTTAAAGGAATGAAAGCAAATCTTCTGTCTGTTAGTCAAATTTGTGATAAAGGTCACAAAGTTATCTTCAATATGAGAGGTTGTGATATTGAAGATAAGTCCGGAAAAATAATTTTTCGAGGACGTAGAAGTATGAATAATTGTTATCTACTTGATATACAGTCCAATTTGTACTGTAATTTGACTAAAGTTGAGTCAACTCATTTGTGGCATGAACGTTTTGGTCATATCAACTACCGAATGCTAGGAAAGCTCATTAATCGTGAACTTGTCGGAGGCGTTCCAAAAATAAATACTAAAGTAGAAGGTGTTTGTGGTGCGTGCCAAAAGGGTAAGCAAGGCAAAATTCCACACAAACTTTCTCGAGACATAGCCACTCGTGCTCCTCTCGATCTAATTCATATGGATTTATTTGGTCCAATCCAACAAGCAACTGTTGGAGGAAAGAAATATGCTTTAGTAATGGTAGATGACTACACACGTTTTAGATAGGTTGCTTTTCTGAAGCACAAGAATGACATTCTTGAGGAGTTCAAAATTATTGTGAATAGAATTCAAAATGAACAAGGTCGCAAACTTAAAAGGATAAGAAGCGATCATGGTACAGAATTCAAGGATACAAAAGTATACGAATACTGCAATGATCTTGGAATTAGTCATCAATTCTATGCTCCTATTACACCTCAGGCAAATGGTGTAGCTGAGAGAAAGAATAGAAATATTCAAGAAATGGCAAGAGTGATGCTTCACAATAAAAACCTACCATTAACCTTCTGAGGGGAAGCTGTATTTACAGCTTTTTATCTTATAAACAGAGTTTATTTAAGATCCAAAACTCTAAATACCCCATATGAATTATGGCATGGAAGAAAACCCAATCTAAGTTATTTAAGGGTTTTTGGAAGCAAATGCTATATTCTCAAAGACAGAGAACATAGAGGAAAATTTGATTCCAAAAGTGATGAAGGAATTTTTCTTGGCTATGCCTCTGACAGTCGTGCCTTCCGGGTATACAATCTCAGAACCAAAGTCATGATGGAATCGATTAACGTGGTTATTGATGACATTAGCGACTTCTGTCAAGAAAATCACACTGCAGCAGAGCTTCCTCCCTCTGAAACTGTTATTACAGAAAAACATACTGAAGAAGAACCATTAGTTGTTCCTTTAATTAGTGACACAGATGATAAATAGGATAATGAAAGTATTGTTGAACAACCCAATGATACTGAAAATATTGTCCAAAAACCTGCTAAGTGGGTACATCAAAGACACTCCACTGAAGACATCATTGGAGATGCCAATGCTAGAGTTATGACTCGGAGAGAACTTCAGAATATCTGTCACTATTCATGTTTTCTCTCCTCAATAAAACCAAAAAATATTGAGGAAGCACTTGATAGACGCATTTATGTGTCTATTTTCATCTCTATTGTATATATTGTTATTACCCATTTTTGTACTTATGATGGTGTTTTATGTGTTTATAGGTATTTTTGGGCAATAAACATTTTTGGAAAAAATCGGCTCGAAAAGTTGTCTAAAGGCACCCAAGGGACATTTGTTATTCGGACTCTCAGTTTGGATAAGGGGCACCTCAGTTGGGCACCTGCTATTCGCACCCCCGGTTTGGTTAGGGGGGCACCTTTTTCATCGTTTGAAATATATTTTTGGCGGGAAAATAAACTTATTTCTCTGTCAAATTTTCGATCGATTATTGGACGTGATTTAGTGAGATTCAATCCCTGAAACTTAATGGGTAGACGTGATATGACCATAGAAAGCTGTTATGGGTGTCTGTTTGGATTAGAATTGGCTGTAATCATCGCATGGAGCAAAACAGAGTTACACACATTTTCACGAGATAACATGAATTACAGTGAGTTCGATGCCTGTAATGCACGAGTTTGGAGTGTGTTGGACCGTAATGGATACAAATAAGGAGATTTGACTTCTAAAAACGCGTGGAGGAGCTAAACAGAGAATGAAAATCTTGATTATTCCCGTACCATGAATAAAAGATATTGTGAATATTTTGGAATTAATGGAGGAGATTCAACGCCTGTTTTTGGTATAAATAGAGTCCCTGGGAGACTTAGAGAGGGTGTCGAGAGTTTGGGGTCGATAGAGAAGCTGCAGAGGTGGAGAAATCAAGTTACAGGAAAGTACCCTGCTGCTGCTGAGGAAGATGAACACGAAGAACATAAGACGCACATGAAACCGTCGTTCTTCAATAGTGACAGCGACAATAGGGTGAGGGTCGTATTGCTACAGTGACAGCAGCACTACACTTGTATCGTTCTTTGGAACAGTGATTATCCGACACTTTATATGCGTCACAAAATTCTGTTTGTAATCATTTTCTTCCATTTCATCATTGTAAACACCATTTGAGCTATAAATAAATCTTTTGAGCGTGTTTTCATCATGATGAGGTAAACCCCAACACTGGGACGACGGAGGAGGCCGAACTTCATACATGGGTAAATTTGTTTAATTTTTTTTATGACTTTTGCACTAAAATTAATTGAAATATGATTTGATTAAATTGGTTGTCATTTGATTAGATGGGTCATGCTTAGCTTAGGTGATTTGATGTCCCATGCTTAACATTTACAATCAATGTTTTGAGAATCTACCTTGGCAAAAATAGAGTCCATGTTTACCTTATGTTATGGAGATTGGCCGAATCCTTAGTTCCAGTATCTTTAGCACCAATTGTAATATCATTGTATATTTCTATTAAATTTAAAAACTTAAATCTTCACAAGTCTTAGAGTTCGAATCATTTTTACTACAACTTCAAAATCACATCAGCACTCAGTGAACCTGCTTGGGTAAACTCAATGCATGAGGAACTTAATCAGTTTAAAAGACAAGAAGTGTGGGAACTCGTTCCTAAGCCGACAGGAGTAAACATTGTTGGAACAAAGTGGATCTACAAGAACAAATCAGACGAATTCGGAACAATTGTCAGAAACAAAGCTATGCTCGTTGCTCAAGGATATTCTCAAATTGAAGGTATTGATTTTGATGAAACTTTTGCTCCTGTTGCTCGTTTAGAATCAATAAGACTTTTACTTGCTTATGTCTGCTATCTTAAGATAAAACTTTTTCAAATGGATATTAAATCTGCATTTCTGAATGGGGATTTAAAAGAAGAGGTATTTGTTGATCAACCCAAAGGATTTGAAGATCCATTATTCCCAGATTATATGTTTAAACTCAAAAAGGCCTTGTATGGTCTAAAACAAGCTCCAAGAGCTTGGTATGATAAGCTGACATCCTTCTTACTTCAAAAAGGATTCTCTAGAGGTGGTGCTGATAAAACAATTTTCACCAAATGGTGTGGAATTTTTTTTCTTGTAGCACAAATATATGCAGATGACTTCATCTATGGATCCACCTCAAAATCTCTAACAGATGAATTTATGAATCTTATGAGTGGAGAATTCGAAATGAGCAATGTTGGAGAATTATCATATTTTCTTGGTTTGCAAATACAGCAACAAAAATAAAATATTCTTCTTTCTCAAGAAAAATATGCAAGGAATTTAATTGAAAAATTCGAACTAAAAAGTGCAACACCTATGGCAACTCCAGTGCCAACTACCGGAAAACTTCAATCGAATCCAGGAGAAAAATCGGTTGATCAAAAATTATACAGATCTATGATAGGAAGCTTGCTATACTTAACTACAACAAGACCAGACATTTCCTTTAGTGTGGGATGTTGTGCAAGATTTCAAGCAAATTCTAGAGAATCACATCTAAAAGTTGTAAAACGAATCATAAGATACGTTAATGGTACCCTAGATTATGGTTTATCATACTCTATGGATACGAACAATAGCCTTGTTGCCTATTCATATGCGGACTGGGCAGGATGTGTAGAAGATCGGAAAAGCACCTCTGGTGGATGCTTATATGTTGGTCAAAATCTTATAGTTTGGCACAGCAAGAAACAGAACTCACAGTCTTTGTCAACTTGTGAAGCAGAATATATTGCTGCCGGTACATGCTGTACTCAACTTTTGTGGATGAAACAAACGCTCATTGACTACGAAATAAATATTTCAACTATGAGCATCCTTTGTGATAACTCAAGTGATATTCGCTTGACTGAAAATCCAGTTGAACATTCTCGTACTAAACACATAAATATTAGATATCACTTTATTAGAGAATTATATGAGAATGGAGTTATCAAATTGGAATATGTGCCATCTGAACGTCAACTTGCTGATATTCTCACTAAACCCTTAGACAGGGCAACATTCGAAAATTTAAGGAAGTCTATTGGCATTGTCAAGGTACATTAGTACCTTGTGTTTAGGGGTTTCAACTTTTGCATTGTATTAGTTAAAACCGGTTTTCAACCTTTCTCTGGTAAAGGTTGGTCCTTGTTATTGTTCTTTTGTCTTGCGAGAGGATGACAACATAACGGGGGAGAGTTCTATGTGAACTTGTGCTTAATGATATATCTTTCTGGGGAGAAGAGGATGCGGAATTTAAGGTAACGAATTTTTTAGTTAATCGTTTTCCTGTTTAAGAAAAGCCTGATTTTATTGCATATATTTATTGCTTTTTCTTAACAAAATTTCGGTACAATTGATGTTTATTCCATTATTTGTGTATGGATGTATGTGTGTGATTCAATTGTTTTCGGTTAAGAAAAACTATTGTTATCTTGCTTTATGGTTTGGTATCAACTGTTTAGGCTTACGAAATTACGGTGCAATTGCAGTACTGTAATGTCTATGTTTGTTTCAATTGCTTCCGGTTGAGGTAAATAATTATGCAAGTTTATTTATTTGGTTTGTATGAATTGTTTATGGCTTAACAAAAGGGTTTTCGGGATCAATTGTTTAGTCCAATTCGATTCCAGATAAGAGAAACTAAGTTAATTCTGATCTTAGTTAGACTTATAAAAGTGAAGGTTTCGGTTATTCAAGTCTAATCGAATACCTTAACAAGAAATGCTAGTTAACTAACCTAGTACTTGTCTTGTTTAAAAATGAAAGGTCTAAGTTATTATTTGAATAATTAGAACCTGATGACAAAAATAGAGTTAATTCTGATCTTTATTTTGGTCTTATCGAACAAGCGATTGTATTTATACAATCGGTTTAGTAAAAGAACTAAGGTGCTTAGTCAATTTTTGATTTGCTAAACTATTAAGGAAAATTGCTTCGGGCAATTGTTTCTTTGGTAATATATCAAAACAAAATTACTTTGTAGTTTCAGTTTTGATATTGGTTGTCTAAAATGGTGTGTGGAACCCTCGTTCTTAACTCTTATAGGTTTTGCAAGTCTTTTAGATTTGTAAGATCCTTTCGGTTTGTCTTTTATTTGCTTGTACCTTTGTCATTTTGTGACAAAAAGGGGGAGAAATATATGGAGTAAACAAGTGATTTGGTATCACTTAGAAAAGGACAATGGTTCTTAAACGTTATATCTAACGAAAGAGTAAAGCATGGACTAAGGGGGAGTAACATATCATATTGATAGTTGTGGTTATCTTAACTACAAAGGGAATAACAAAGACGTGCGGATTGAAAATCTACCTATCTTACCTTTAGGGGGAATATTAGCTTTGTTGTTATAATGCCAACAACGGCATTTATGGATTGAATGTATACAGGTTATTGTGATGTTGAAACTTGGAATCAAGCGTATGTGTAATGAATTCTTGTAATTTGTTTATCCATATGATGTAAGAGTTTTGTCACTAAAATTGACAAATGGGGAGATTGTTAGAGCATTTCTCGGTTGAACCCACCAAGCGTTGGTATGTCAAGTTTGGTTGTCATATTTTAGTGAATCAAAACTCATTTAAAGAGTCGCTTGATTATTTACTAAAGTCAACTTCATATAGGTTAGCTAGAAAGTTACTAGGATATGAGACTTACAATTATTACGTGAAGACTTGAAGAATGTGAAGAAGTAAAGAGCTACCACGACGACATCATCCTTCCACTTGAGGTTAGTAATATTTGACTTGAACTATTTTATTCCTAACGTATCTTTCAAGTCGTGCATATTGAAAACATAACTGCGAAGCTGTGAATGATTATACTCTAGTTAGACATAGTATTAAGGAATTACAATACGAAGTATAACGTCTATCTTTTGAACTTCGTATTTAAGACATCGACATAATCGTATGAATGCTATTGTGATTATGTATGGGTATGAGTGAAGATTTCCTCCTAGGAAACAATGTTTTACATTCGTTTAAAGGAAGTACATTCATAAACTTGTTTTGTGAATCGAAAGGGAAATCGCTAGGCTTATTGGTATTGTTATTCATTGCAAATCTTTGGATAACCAATATGTGTGTTTAGTATAACCGCTCATAACTTGTTTATGTATCTTGGTAAAACTATTCACAATGCCTGACTTTTGTATTGGTATGACTTTTATTAGTGAAACCGATCTTAAGTAATCACCTGAGATGGTATGATCGATTTATTGTAATTGGTATGACTAACTCTAGACATTGGGGAACTGATCCTAGTAAGAGGTGCAACCGATCACAAGAGGGAACCGATCCTTGTAAGAGGTACACAAAGTTTTTAGTAATTGGGGAACCGATCCTATGACTTGTGCAACCGAATACAAGTTTATACCATAAATATGTGGTAACCGATCCTAGTACCTAGTCAACCAACTTTTGGTAACAAGCGTGACAAATCTTAGTACCCACATGGAGGTAGAACCGAAACTTGTTTTGGTAGAACCGTGAAACCCATGATTGGTGATTTGATAGGATAATCAATCACATAGTTCTTGGAAGTCAGATGAACCAATTTTAAACTTGTTTGGAAGTGTGGCAAATCGGTTCCAAGATTGTAAATATGTAAAAGGATTTACAAAGTAAAGATGTCGACATAGTTTGAACATGTGCAGTAACTCTTATCTTTTATTGTTCAAAGATATTCCTTAATAGCTAAAGGAGAATCCCGGATCGAAATAAATTGAGAATCTTTTAATTCAGGTTTTTATTTTTTATATGCTTTTAATTTCCAGCAATTAAATGCATATCTTTAGAAAATAAAATTAGTAATGTGCATTTACTAATTGGAGATTTTCTACTGAGATTTCGGTCAATATTTGGACAGTGCATTTCCAGGAATTATGAAAACCGATTTGAACTTTATTGCATATCTTTGAGAATGTTCGGTTTTGAAAATTCCTTGGTGTCCAAACTTCATTGGTCTATAAATATTGAAGTTTGCATTTCAAGCAAACAAATCCTCAGAGCCAGCAAACCTACATAGTTGTGTTGTTACTGGTGGAGCCGTCTATTCAGAGAGGAAAGTATCCTAATTAGGTAAATCTCTTACGACCACTCGTTTTAAAGACTTCTTTGGGATAGGGAAGCTCTACGAGTACCGTTAGTGGGAAACTAGATAATTGCAGTTTATTATTAGTTTTCGATTGATTTGATTGACTAACGGTTGTTGAACTTTGATTGCACCTAGTTTGTTTATGCATGAGAATCTTCTCTTCTGATATAAGATTCACTCATACAAGATCGAAGTATCGACGGGGATCTTTAGAACTATTTGTAGATCTAAAGACGTCTTGTGATAATCCATTATTAACAGACTCCGTTCTGTGTGTGATTGATTATAAGAGATTCAAGTTGTTTGTGTGCAGGTGTTTATTGAAGATCTAAGAAGATTTGAAGACAAAGAAGATTTCTTATTTGAGTTCATAATCTTTGGTGTGCACAAAACTTGATCGGCTGGGGATCCAACTATAATCGGTTTATCTTTTTGATAACCTTGATTGATTAGTCGAGTAGATCAGCATCAATACAATTCTTTGTGATTCAAAGTATTAATTACATAGTCTAAAATAATTACTTTGGTAGTTGTTGATAGATAGATCTAAGAACCTGACAAAGGAGTTTATTGGGATGAACGGAAGAGCCTTTTGTCAAACTCATATCACGTTGTTTGAAAAGAGTTGTTACCGAACAGATTTGTTGTTCCTTTACTGTTTGGAATACGAACCAAAGGAATTGTTCCAAGTGCGTGACTTATTACAAGTTGGAGGCGCAGGGATACTGAGGGAACTAGGTGAACTATAGGTTTAATTGCTTGGTCTCAACTATACAAAGTTTGTTTAGATTTTGTATAGCGGCTTAATTCTGAGAGTATTCAATTCTGGACAAGGTCCCGGGGTTTATCTGCATTTGCGGTTTCCTCGTTAACAAAATCTTGCTGTGTCTTTTACTTTTCTATTTCCGCAATTATAATTTTTTATTATAATTAGAATTAAAATACACAAACGTTAATTCCTATTTACTTGATAGCAATCCTATTGTGTTTGGTTAAGTCCGAACCTATTATCAAGTAGACATACTTCATTGTTGTATTATCTCGATCTTGTATCCATAGACGATCACACAAAGTGTGAACTGATTAGTTGTATTGTCTCGACTCAGTCCATAGATAATTACTTTCGGAGAAAGGACTTATAGGTGGAATTTTTTTAGATTGAGGTATATCTGGGTACCCTCGTATTTTCAGGATCGGCAGAAGCTTTTACTCCTTCTTTATCAAGAAGTTCAGTCTGTCATAGTTTAAGGTCTGGAATTTTGAAGTCAAGTGAGTTTGTGAAATCTGGTACTGTTTTATCTCTTGGCTCTGGTTTATGCATTAATTTCTTGGATGATGTGTGGACTGGTGAGTATCCTCTTAAGCATTTTTTTCCTAATCTTTATCAGCTCAATAAACAGAAGAATGCTATGGTAGGTGACTTAATTTCTCTTGAAGGTGCTTGGAATTTTAGCTTTTCTAGGCATCTAAATGACCAAGAAATGTTGGAGGTTGCCAATTTGTTACAAGTTATTGGTGATCCCTCTCTGTTTTCCGGTGAAGATACTAGGCAGTGGAGATATGGAGATGATTTTTCGGTGGCCAATACATATGAGGCGCTAGAGACAGGTGGTCTATTAGCTTTTCTGGATAAACAATTGTGGAATTCCAAAGTTCCATTAAAGGTTTATTTTTTTGGTTTGGACTCTGTGTTTTAATGGCGCCCCAACTCTCGATGTTCTTTATAACGCAAATATGATTCAAGATCCGAATTGTGTTTTCTGTGGTGATTTTTTGGAGACAAATGAGCATCTTTTTCTACACTGCAAGTTAGTTTTTGCAATTTGGTCTTATTTTCTTGATAGTTTTGGGATCAATTGGGTTTTAGCCAAAAATGTTAGATCAAATTTATGGGAATGGGGTGATAAGAGCAGGAAAAAAGCTAAATGCAGAAAAAAATAATTTAGAGTATTTTTCGTTTTGCCATATGGTGGTGTGTTTGGAACGAAAGAAATGCGAGAGTCTATAATCACGTTACTAAAGACTTGAATCAACTGATAGCGGATATCAAATGTTCGATGTTTAATTGAGGTATGAAGACTGATTTTTTTGTTGGCTTTGATTTGTCTACTTTGTTATGTAATTGGAATGCGGTGATGCATTCATCCTTGTAAAACTTTGTTTAACTTGGTATCACTACTTTGGTGATACCAATTTCTTTTTTATAAAATTTTCCCTTTTTTTGTCAAAAAAACAAAAAAACTATATACTTAATTTCTATTTTACTTATAGCTATGTCTCGGATTAGGATAGAATGTGTAGTTGAGCTTTAGACTTCACGGCGTTCACCAATTGAAGAAGAAGATATAATGAGGAGCTTAGAGGAACTTCATCAACAAAAGGTATATGGAGACTAAAACTTATCTATCACTCAGAAGTCTATTCTATTTTATCTTCTAATGAAACTAAGTCGTATAGCTATATAGACTTTTACATCATACACATTTGATATTTCGAGTCGAGTTTATCTCGCTTATCTACTTCTCTAAATATGTGTTGGAAGCTTTTTGCTTTAGCTATGTTCATCAAATTTTTGACGAGTTTAGTTGGAAACAATCTATTTGTTGGAAACTAAATATTAAGTCAAAAGATGATCATGTGAAAATTACCTTGAACATCTTATATGATTTGTGTGAGACAGTCATTTGATGTTAGCTCGGGAAGTTTCGTATTGACCATTCGATCTGTTGAAAATTACTTGAAGCTAATGGTTTGTGTGAGACAACCATTGTCGTCTTCCAAGGATGTTTCAATGATTAAAATGAGAGTTTAGAACGATTACCCATGTCTGGATACAACACGGTATGCATACCTAGTATGCGAACTGTATTGTAATGATTCAGGTCCGGAACTCTTGTTTGCGTACCTAGTATGCGAACGGATTTACCTGAGAAGGTCCGGAACTCTTGTTTGCGTACCTAGTGTGCGAACGGGTTTACCTGAGTTGGGTCCGGGACAGTTGTTCGCGAACCGAGTTTGCGAACGGCTTGACTAGGCCAAGGTCCAGAGCTGCTGTTCACGTACTTGGTTTGTGAACACAGTGGTGAAGTTCTAAAATCGGTTATGTATGATTCTCACACTCATGAACTAAAACATTTATGATTTAAGGAATGCAATCTTTGCAAACCGTGGCTTAATGTTCATGAATTGATTATTGTATAAGTACTTTGTACGATTACAAATCAAACCGATTTCAATTCAATTTGTTCATATATATTTCTATGAGATAGTGACAAATTGAACAACTCTATTTGAAACAAAATTAGATTCATTTGATTATCTTTCATGATTGATTGATCTTCATATTTGATCTAGAAGTGTTAGATGAATATGGTTAAGACAAAAGTGTTCATATGTCTAACTTCGGTTAACTGTTATTGAGCCAACTCAATATACACGTTTAGGTACGGTAACCCATATCTAAATATAAGTATATTTCATTTGTGTGTAACAAGCTAAGACCATCTAACGGTGGAGATTGATTGCTTTATTTTTAAGCAGGCTTAGCTTGAATCTTAAATCAGGAGTTCATCTAATGGTGAATATTGAATGCTTTGTTACTAAGCTATCTTAGCTTTGATTGAAAACAACCCTGATTGGAAAGACTATATAAGGGAGAACTCTAGCAACTGGAAAACCTAATCCCGACACTTTCATGTGTCCTAGTTGCAAACTAGAGTCGATTCTCCTCTAACCTAGGTTTTTCCAAAACCATTATAGGTTAACGACTTGAAAACTTCATTTGGGATTCGTGAAGCCAGATCCAACTATTTTCTCTGTAGTTGCATATTTTGATCTCACTTGTTCTATCGTATTGAGTTTTATCTTCTCTAAGATTTACTTGAGATTTAACTCTGATATGTAAGATATAAATAGTAATCATAACAGTTCTTCGTCTTAGTCTCTTGTGATTCCGTAATAACTTTTCCTGTTAATCAGTTGGGTTATTGTGAGGTGACTAATATTTCTAGGATGCTCTTCGGGAGTATAAGACCGGATTATTAGTTGGTTCCTGTTCACCTTGATTTATCAAAAGATGGAACAAAAACCGAACAAAGATTATACATATTTGTGGGAGACAGATTTGTTTACAAGTCTTCGACTTTGGGTCGTAGCAACTCTTAGTTGTGGGTGAGATCAGCTAAGGGAATCAAGTGCGCAGGATCCAGCGTGGTTCTAGAGGCGTAAGGAACACGATTGTACCTTAATCGGTGTGAGACTAGGTTAGGGATCAACTACATTCCAGTCCGAAGTTAACTTGTAGTTAGCTAGAGTCTGTAGCGGCTTAATACAGTGTGGTGTTCAAATCTGGACTAGGTCCCGGGATTTTTATGCATTTGTGGTTTCCTCGTTAACAAAATTTGTGGTGTCTGTGTTATTTCTTTTCCGCATTATATTAGTTTATATAATTGAAATATCACAGGTTGTGCGTAGTTCAATCAGTTGATAAATTCGACCTTGTTTGTTGGATTGAACTTGATTGACGCTTGGGCATTGGTCTTTGGTACCGTCCAAGTTATTTCTCATATCAATCAGGCTCGCGGATTTCTATCTGTTTGATTTGTTGATTGTATTGAGAAAGAGATAAAAACTCTTTGATATAATTCTTGATTGAGTCTCACTTTTAATTACATTTGAGTTTAGTCCATACAGATTGCCGAACGAAATATTGGATGTGGTTGTTGTTAGAGCATTACTCGGTTGAACCCACTAGCGTTGGTATGTCAAGTTAGTTGTCAATTTTAGTTTCCAAAATTCATTCTTGATTTAGTATACTAAAGATAGTTTCAGACTAGATTAAGTCTAAGAAGTATAATCGGAGCTATCCTTGAAGGATGAAGTTTAAAGGCTACAAGAAGACATCAACAAGGACTTCATCAACAAAGGTATGTTGTAATTGATTTCATTTGGATTCTTATTCAATTCTACCTTTCAAATCTATCAAAACAAATGCTCACTCTATGGAACAATTCCTATGACGGTAAACGTACATTTATGTATATACACTCGAGGTTATTTGTGCCTCGACTTTTGTGACAATAACCTTTATCCCTGGAAAGGTTCTCATGTTATAGTGAATGAGCTTATGAATTCAATGAGCCAAGAATCACTCAATTCGGAGTTATAACGATGAAGTTATGAGTGATTTAATAAAGTAACAATTATAAGTGTTGCTGTAATTGTTACAGTTCGTTAGTAGGAAACAATCCACGAACTGTTTGTAACGGTTCACGGACTAGAGCCCAGTTACGTGACTAGAAGCCATTTTTGGTCATGTTTATGATGTTTCCTTATCTAGGAAAGATAACTATTACTCCAAACATATTTGATTACCATATTAAAGTGTTTTGATTCCTTCCTAAGATAAATTGTGATTTATTCACATAAATACAATATTTGCTAAATTAATTAATTATTTATTTATTTTGGCAAGAGTTATAACTTAGGAAATACTCCCAAAATTAGGAGAGTCTTGAAAAGGGAAAATAGCTTTGCTTAGCTTTCAAGCTACCTTGTTCACTATAAATAAAGGGTTTGTGAGTGCTACACGTTTTTATCCCCTTTGGAAAATTGGTGTTAGCTTCACAAGGTTGTTTTCCATGTTTTTTGTTCTTCGTGAACAAGAGTGAGATAAAAGTCTTTGTATTGGGGATCACAAAGCCAAGTTGGATTTAATCTTCGTGATTGATTATACAACTTGTAATCTAGGTTTTTCACCTCTTGTCTATTCTAAGGTTTTCTCTTCTGATATAAAACCATTCAAGAGTTGTTGATCATAAACCCTAGGTTTTGATAGATTTCAGTTTCCGATCGTATACCAACACTTGTTAGTCGAAATCAGAAGCTAGAAAGAAAACTTTGATTGAGGTATCTCGTAAAAATCCTTAAGAAGTTTTAAACAAGATATCTCTAGATTTATTCTAGTTGTTCTTGTTGTAAAATCATTAGGTTTTTCTTCCTATTTTTGAAGAGTATAATAATCCCTAATCTACAAGTTTGTTTTGATATTACTTTTACCTAGTAATTTTTTTTCTCAAAACAAACACAAGATTTCCAAAACCTTGATTTACATCTAAAGGGAAATCGATTCGGTGTATTGTGAAAACAAAAGGTCAAAAAGTATCAACCGCGTTGTTGTATCTTTTGAAGAGAACTTTGTTCTGCCAGAAGATTTTCAGGAATAACCTCTAAATAGAATTTGTGTTCTACTAGAAGTTATACGAGAAGAATTCCTAAAGAGAATCGGTGTTCTGCTAGGAGTTCTATAAGTGATTGATTACAACTGAAGCAGGTATTACATCTAATCCGAATAGGTAGTAGGAAATTGGTGTAACAACTTATAATTAGTGTGTGTTTATTCTGGACTAGGTCCCAGGGTTTTTCTGCATTTGCGGTTTCCTCGTTAACAAAATTTCTGGTTTCTGTGTTATTTCTTTTCCGCATTATATTGTTTATCTTTATAATTGAAATATCACAGGTTGTGTGTTGAATCGATCAATTGGTAAATCCAACCCTTGGTTGTTGATTGAAATTGATTGATCCTTGAACATTGGTCTTTGGTAACATTCAAGTGGTTTCACATAATAATCAGGCTCGCGGATTTCTATCTATTTGATTTGCTGATTACATTGTGAAACAGAGATATAAACTCTTTGATATACTTTTCTCTAGATTGAGTCTAACTGTCTAGTTGATTCTCTTGAAAATATATTGGAGTTTGTCTATTCATATTGGCAAACGAAATATTGGTGTGGTTGTTAGACCCCCGCTTAGAAGGACAAATAATTCAGGTAAAAAGGGGAATAAATACATACAAGTACCAACTCACTACTCCAACCCTTTTATTCTATTGGAATCTCTTTCTGAAACTGTGGTTGATGATGTTTCTGAAGGAGTTTCAGAATATGAAACAGATAACGAGTGTATGAGAGTAAAAAATTGTCCTCGTTGAATTCTCAGGTCAATCCTTCTAATTCAGAGGTTAATGATTTTTCAACTCCAAATTCGGCATCTGGTTCTATTCAGAAGGTGAATACAGAGGTCAGTTTTCCCATTGCAAATGGATATGATTCGGGTTACAATCCGAAAAAAGAAGAAGAAAATTTTTACAGGAAAGGATTCAGTTTTGTCTTCTAATTCAGTTTCTGCTGTTAGTGAGGCGGAAATAGATTCTAAAATCGCTTTTAACAAGTTATTGGATATTTCTGACCATCCTTTGATGAGATCTATGTGTATGGATTTATTGGAAAGTCATGCTAAATCAGATACGGAAATACCTCAAATTGAGGATACTGATGGTTTGGGTGATTTCGACTTTGACTCCGACTATACTGATCAAATTGATGCTTCCAAATGCTCGTTTAAGGATGAAAATGGTGAGTTTTGAAGAGTGTTTAGTCCTTTAATTTCTTTTCCTTTAGGATTTCTTGAGTTTAAGGACTCTACGTAGATTCTTGTTAGACTTTGTGTTTAGACCTTATCTTTTTGGAGGTTTTGAGTTACTCCTTGGTACACTAGTTTCACTCTTTCTTTCTTCTTTTAAAAAAAAATAATAATAATAATTTGGTGTCACTTTTGGTGACATCAATGTTTTTTCTAAAAAATTTTGAAGGAAAACAGGAGCAAAAAGCTCCAAATTTCACATATTTTCTAGAAGATTTACATCAATCAAATACATTGTAATGGAAATACATGAAGAAATACAAATATTATGTATTATAAAATACAACAAAAGTACTAAATACATGCATTCCATTGAGGAGGTTGATGATGATGATTGAGGGATGGTGTGAAACTGCTGATTCCACAATTTGAATTTTCGTTCTTCAGTGAGAACAATTTTCTCTTCTTCATGAAGATAAGATGCTCCAAAAAGGAGTAATTTGCGCGGTGCATTGAAATTGCAATCACATCCAGCGGCCATGGATCTTCATAAGTATGCAGACCTATGTCACTCTAGCGTTAATTGCACTTGAATGTATTTGAAATGATTGAATCAATCGATAGAAACGCCTTAAAAGGCTATATGAAATTGAATAATAATTAGGGATTATGCTTTATTTAGATAATAATAATTAGTATATTTACAAACCCTAAATTCTGCCCAAATTTTTAGAGATATATGATTAAAATTCTCTATATAAAAATAGAGTTTTTTTGAGCGCTCTCATTAACCGGAGCTTCTGGTTGATTTTGGCCCCACCATTTAAAATTTCAGTCAATAAAATTCGAGAAGAATCTTTGGGCCCCACAATATATATTTGCGACAAATCATATTTGAGAGAAAGATATATTGCCAAAAACAACTAAATTAATAAAATTTTATAAATCACCAAAAATATATTATAAAATAGGACATCATATATATTTATTCTAATAATAAAACTCACCATTAAACTAAAATAAAATCACATCGTCATATTATTGTTTATCATGATCTCATCACAATATTAAATAAATAATAAATATTAAAAATAAGAATGTCTAATGTCCAATGTCCAGTTACATCTTTTTTAATTAAACTAATCCCAATTACATACCCAGGCGACTAATAATTAAATTATTTACAACTACAATTAAGAAAAAGATAAAAAATACTAGATG
Source organism: Papaver atlanticum (assembly GCA_023531105.1). Classification (NCBI taxonomy): domain Eukaryota; kingdom Viridiplantae; phylum Streptophyta; class Magnoliopsida; order Ranunculales; family Papaveraceae; genus Papaver; species Papaver atlanticum. The sequence continues at coordinate 1,882,399 of JAJJMB010002292.1, read as the reverse complement.
ATTGATTAAATTTAAGATCATAATACAATAAGTTATGGATACTTACCCAACAAATCGAAGCATGCCATCTCTTCCGTAAGAAAAATGATTTAATCCTGCTGAATATCCAAAATTAAAAAGTGTTAAAATCACGAGAGGACAAAGTAGAAAAGTGCATAACAAAACAGTGAATGAATTTCAATTCCATGCAATTTCAATAATCATTTTTCTTAATATTATTCATTCCATAAAAAAGAAAAAAACACGGGTTAATCCTATTTCCTATAACGTGTAGGATATCTTACATATTTTTTTTGACAAAAATACAAAAATATATGTGACTATCCAGAAATACAAAGATTTAGAATTAATTAATATTATTTTCAAAGAAAGGCTTTTCTAATACAAATTTATTACGGCTTAATAAAAATAGCAGAATTTAAGATATTTTCGTTAAAAAAAAATCTGAAATGAAGACGAATAATCTTTTTAAAGTTTTTATGGGTAAATAATATATTTATTCCAAAAAAAAAGTAAGTTTCTCACGGCCTCTGTACTCTATAAAATGTATGAAAAGAACCCAAACCTCATTTTCTTTTGCCTTCTTTATTATGCCTGTTTGATATTCAAAAAAAATTCTTTAGTTAATTTTTTGCATATATCGTGAATTTTTTGTTAGACCTAATTGTCGTTTGTTTTCTAGATAATCATGGAAAGTGCATTCGACAAATGTTGTATTCATGGATTTGGAGTTTGGACAACAAGTTCAGGTGATTTTTCTTCCCGCTTCTTCATTCTCCTGTATCTTCTGATTATTATTAAAAAAAAAAAATTCTTTTGCTGATAACTACATGGATAAATGGAGATAGGATATAAAGGTGTCGCCATATTATTTATCGCGGTTTTGTTGATCTTCCGCTTTTGCAGGTGAGTGTTATCTCTGTTGTGTTTTTGTAAATCCATCACGTTAGTTATTTTTATTCATTATCTATTTTGTTTGTTAGGGTTTCTTTAGAAAAATTATTCAATATCATTTGATGAGTTTTGTTATTTTTGGAGTAATTTTGTTTATTCTTTACAGGAAGGTGGTTATGATGGTGTTATTGGTTTACTGCACCGGGTTAGCCGATAAATGGTAAACTCTCTTTTTTTTCTATTTTTTGGGGATTATTTGTGTCTATACGGTTTTTTGTTAGTCCATTTAGGCGGTCCATGAGGAATTTTTTGTTTTTTGTATTCTTGGGGCCAATTGTATGTTTACTCACATTCCCACACAATGTGAAAGTTATTCTCATGTAATATGCTATTAATATATTTTTTGATGTACGAAAAGTTGTCTATTTTAAAGGATGGAGATGATACGCTGGTACATTTTACTCCTGGTTCGTATGGACAGATTTGCATCATTTGGTGATTGAGAGATATGAGGTACTCCGTTTAGTCTGTTTCCAAATTTTGACGTGATTTAACTTGGAACGTATAGGTGTCAAGGTTTTGGATTTCATGGCAAAGGCTCTTTTTAGATATCTTGATTGGTGCAGGGTTCTTATGTTTATGGTACTTACGGGTGGAAATATCTTGATTCCCTTGCTGGTATGTTGTGCACACTATAGGTGTAAACAATCATCTTACCTCAAATTGTTTTTAGAAGTTAGTAAACTAACTACAGCAAATTCACACTTAAGTTTCAAGTTGCTGGTGGCTTCGCTACGTCAACCTTTATATATCCTCTTTCACAGTAGTTTACCTTTGGGTTATGTCTTATTTATCATTTGGTCTTTAATTACTAAAAATAAAAAATACCCCTACGCCTTTAGGTATGATAGGCTCTTGTTGATTCAGTTTTACATTTATTTATTTATTTGATCGATCTTTTTATCTTTTTGATCCTTAGTAATTTAATTTATCTAGATACTTAGTTAATTCAGTTCCATAATCATTTGTATGGATTGTCCCTTATAATTGTGTTCATTGACGCTTACTTGGACCTATCAATTTATGAAATGATTTATTGATTATTGTACAACAGAATCAAGATGGTCACTCCTCGAGTTAAAGTAAATAATTTAGAGCTTTATCAATCGGTTATGCTCCATGTGAAATTCCAAAGGTTAATTTCTATTAAAAACTTTAAACAATATATTCATTTGGTAGAATAACAACAGTTTAGTTCGATTCCTATGATTTCTTTTCTTTAAGCAAATAGAATACTAGGACGGGGAGGATTTGAATCTGTAAATGGCTAGATTATGACTCTTTCCTTGAGAAATCTTTTAAGGTTGCATTAAATTTTGTTATATATCCTGAACTGCCTTTGCAAGAAGAACACTAAGCCAGTGAAACTTGAGGCAGGTCACCATGATGCCCAGTCGATGACTCCTGCTTGACATAGAGCTGATGCTTACTCTACTTGCAGCTGACTTATGTTGGCCATCGCATGGGCCTGCAATGAAATAGATGTGCATAAGCTTTGTGGCTGTGTCTCAACAGATCATTTTCAGAGAATAGACAAGTAAAAGAAATGCATATTTTAATCTGTGGCACTAACTTACCTGGAAAACCATTCGTTAATGCATATTTTTTTTTGTATACTACAAGAAATGCACAAATCTTTTCTGTATTAGTAGTATAGTTTCTTTGGATCATCAATTTTATATGCATGTTACCAAGTCCATGTATGGTCTCTGAATCTAACTACTGTGTCATCCATGGCTGATTTCTTTAAAACTCATTTTGGAAAGCTTGATATGTATACTTCAGACAGGTCTTAGAGAGAACATATAATGGATAAACCTTATACTCAACGAGAACCTACAATATTTTTGTTGGTGGATGGTGGTTATAGTGAGTATGAGCTCATATTAGCCAATAAGTTGGTCATTTCTAGCCACCATGGTGATCATTTAAAGGATGTATTCCTAACCGCTAGCGGTTAGGCTACTACTATGTTTTCTTAAACTTCTGTGATTCTTTATAACTAACCAATAAACAATTAGCATGTAGAAAAAATACACGTTGTTATCTCATAAAGTGATAAAGTAAAAATCACGAGGAAAAAACTTAAAGAACAAAATATAATAGAGATGATAAACTTTGTGGTTTCAGTTTTCAGCGGTAAATATAGGCATGCCTCAGGAAATCTTGGATTAATAAACGAGTTTAAAAAACCTTAGTAATAGGTCTGAATGTAATAAAATCCAAGGATGCAATACCACTTACTAGATGTCAATTTTTGGTAAAAGTCGGCTTTGCGATGCACATAAATAGGTGTTTTATACATGGCTTATACAATCTGATGTACATTGGCATTCCAAATACAACGAATGGTCCATCGAAATAAAAAATTACTATCATCAAGAAGAATGATTTACTAGATGGATATACCAAAACAATTGTGCGCTAAAAAAATCCTTCCTATTCCAGATCTATAGGCATGAGAATGGTGAATAGATTTGGTGTCAAATTTGGTGCATTCAGGGTATGTAGTTAGAGTTTTCCTTTTATTTTTTAGAATGTACTTTAAGTTGTTTTTTCGTAGGAACAACAGTTCATTAATTGTTTTGGTAGACTAGTTAGAAGTCACAAATTAATTACTTCCAATTTCAAGTTTTTTGTTGTTGTTTTCCTTTTAGATATTTGGATTCTTATATAGTTTTGCATTTATTCTACAATTTGCTTCCTCGAAATTTTTTCAACCTTATATGCTATTGTGGAATGCTATTTCGTGTAATATAGATACTTTGTCCCCTTTATGCATTGAGTTACCCAGCAATGACACCATCCTAAAATTCCTCAGTGCATTTATCCTTCACATCATTTGTTACGTATAAAATTGACGAAGACAAAAAAATAATGTTGCGTCACTCAAAAAAATAAGTATCAGTTCTGTAATCTTGAAACATAGATAAACAAAAGTATAAGTAGAGAAGTGCTTATTAAAAAACTTTACTTGGATACCAGTGGCTAGAATTTAGTGACTCTGACTAATTTTCTTCCAATATTCCATAAACAAAGAACAGACCTGCGCACGGGTGAGAAACTAGTTTGGGAAAAAAACTTAATTATAGGGAGATTAAACTTAAACTCAAAGTGTTTTCTAATTTGCCCATTTTCCGTTAAAAAAAAAAAGTACATGAATTCCACCTTAAGTCCCTGACTATTTTCAGCCACCCGAAAGCACAGTGGAGTGTGGACTATCGCGTACAAACCCAACAAATTAAGCATTTCTTTAATCCAACGAACCAAATCTAGGAAAAACATAAGACACGGATCGAGTATCAATCTAACGGGTCAACAATCTCGTAAAGTTCTCAAATCCGAATAACATTATCTTAACCAATCCAATTCCAGCATTTCTAATCCAACGGTCGAAACAGAAACGGATCCTAACCAAATCCGACGAACATAATCAAACCAAAAAAGTTATAAAATCCCTTCATCTCATGAAACAAATCATACAGTCAAAGATTCAAGATCATAACATAGAAAGAGAGAAAGGAATTTTTGTAGAAAGAGAGAAAAATGTCAGGAAGAGGAAAAGGAGGTAAAGGATTAGGAAAGGGAGGAGCAAAGAGACACAGGAAGGTGTTGAGAGATAATATCCAAGGTATTACTAAACCAGCAATAAGAAGATTAGCAAGAAGAGGTGGTGTTAAACGTATCAGTGGGTTGATTTATGAAGAAACAAGAGGTGTTCTCAAGATCTTCCTAGAGAATGTCATTCGTGATGCTGTTACTTACACTGAACATGCTAGGAGAAAGACTGTTACTGCTATGGATGTTGTCTATGCTCTCAAGAGACAAGGAAGAACTCTCTATGGATTTGGGGGTTAGGGTTTGCTTTTTTACTGTTTCTGTAAAGAATGTTTGAGATTAGGTTTCAATTTTTCTTTTTTCTTTTTTTTTTTGGTCTTGAATGTAATTGGAGATTATCTTAATCCCATCTTTTCTTTCATTTTCAATTTCTCTAATCAACAAATCCAATATCAGCTAATACTATTGATATTTGATTTCAATCAACTATTCATTTCCTGCACCAAAAGGACTCATCCCTCATCTTATCAGATGTCTCCATGCTCTTTTTCTCGTTGTGTTTTATTCTGATTTCAATCTACTTGTTTCTGTTTCGTTTCTGTATCAAATTACTGAGTATGAGCTTTTACCTCAATTCCTTTCCTTAATTTCGATACTCTTGTATTTAGTTGAAGAATGTACTTTGTTGGGTTCTGAAACTTGGGTTTTGCTTCGATTTATTTATAAATGCTTCTTTGATTTCGTATGTATTCGAAGTTTGGGTTTGTGGGTGATGCTCGTTAAGTGTTTGATGAAATGGGGCACGGAAAAAGGGGTTCATGGAGAGCTATGGTATCTGGGTTTTGCCAACATGGGAATGCAGTAGAAGCTTTGGGTGTCTTTGGAGAGATGATAGTGGAACGAGTTAAACTGGAAGCATGACTGTATGTATGCCAAGTTTGGGTGAGTTGGTTTCCTCAAGGTAGGCATTTCACCAAATGATTGCAAGAGATTTTGTGTCATGGAACTCGTTAACATCTATATATGAGCAGAATAATGACCCCTTTTCTGTTCTTGAGATTTTTCCGAGATGATGGGGAACCAGTTTCTGCCAGATGTGTTTACCTTCGTAAGCTTGGCGCTTCTGTTGTGGTCTAAGTGTGGGGATGATCACAATATTGGACGGTTCATGGTGATATGGTGAAGGCAGCTTTATTGGAAATGCTGTTATGGACATGTATGCTAAGCCGCGTTGTACAAATTTAGCACATAAGGACTTTCAGAGGACGGCTCATAAAGATGTAATATCTTGGAATACTCTGATCCTGGCACATGTTCAAAATGGTCTAGCTACTGAGGCAGTTGAGGCTTTCCCCGAAATGGAAGGGTGTAAAGGAATTATGCCGAATCTTGGTTAGCATTTTACGAGCTTCCTCATTTAGGATCCTTGCAACATGGAATGAGAGTTTAAGGAAATCAATTAAAGTTGGTCTTTACATGGATCCTTAAGTGTGGGAGGTTGGATGATGCAATGTTGTTACTCAAGCAAGCGCCCAGTGAAGTTCTGTTCCCTGGAATGCCATAATATCTGGTCACGGTGTCCACTGATGTGGTGGGCTGCTGTGAAAATATTTGGAAAAAATTCAAGATGTTGGAGTTAAGCTAGACCATGTAACTTTTGTTTCTCTGTTAGATGTAAGTTTGATTTTCATGCTTATGGTTTACTATTAAAATTAGTAGCTTAATTTTTTTCTCTAGGAACTGATTGATATGTACTGATTAAATTTTTAGGTAAGCAACTTCCTACAAAGAGTGTGAAATAAAATTGAGTGGACAAGTCAACCAACATATTATTACAAAGAGTGTGAAATTGAAGAGTCGTAGTGGTGAGTTTCATATTTATATGAATGTCTAATAATCAGATGGAACTTTTTGGATTTGGTAGATAGTAGATGACATCGACATGAGTTTCGACTTGAATAAAATGAAGGCTGGTGCATACCATTTTTTTACTTTTTCTTAGAATGCTTTATCAAAGGAATCAAGTAATAATTTGAAGATACATTAGGTGGACCTTGTTGATAAAAGGTCTAATCACTTTCTGGTTGTACATTCAGTGTTTGATGTCTTCTGTATACTAACATCATTACTGTTTTCATGTGTTATATGGCAGGTGACCAAGAGAAGTCAAGTAGAAAGAAGGGCACAGGTGAAAGTCAGACAGTAATTTGTACAGGACCTCCACGAAGTTGAGAAGCTTCAAGTTCACAACCAAACTGAGAAATCACAGATAGTCTGGTTCTTTATATTGGCTATCTAGCTACCATTTAATCCTCCAACTGAATATGGACATTCACTTCAAGACATTTCGGTAACAATGTTAAACTTTTACTCACATGTTAGTATAAGTTCTTATTGCAATAATGATTGTGATCTGTAATTCTGATCGGTTCTTATGCAATAATGATGCTTCGTGTTAGAAGGCTGATACTTCAGGTGTTGAATAATCATGAGTATTAATTAGTGGATTTCATCCGTAAGAAATGGAATCTCACAATAATATTGAAGATACAAATAGGGTTTCAGTCGACATCACAAAACCTGTCGAAGGAGCTCCTTCAATAACCATTGATGATGATGATAGGTATGTTTCTTGGAAATTTTCTTTGATTGGTCGTTTAGATTTTTTACGTATTAAGTTTGTAGAAGCTGCTGCAATTTTACGAAGTAATTGGAGATTAGAAGGTCAATGTCATTTGATTCCGTTGGGCAAGGGTTTCTTCACAATTAAGTTGGAAAATGAGAGGGATAAACAGCACATTAAATCAGGTAGATGGGAGGTGAATGATCAAGTACTAAGGATCAGAAATTGGATGCCTAATTTTAGACCTGAGAATCAAAGATCATCTTCTGCAATGTTGTGGGTCAATTTTCCAGGTTTAAGTTTGGAGTACTGGGATGAGAAAACTTTATTCAAAATTAGCAGAGCTATTGGTACACATATCAAGGTTGATGAATCAACTCTCAAATATGAAAGTGGTTATTCTGCAAAAGTTCTAATAGATGTTGATCTAGCAAAAATCATTCCTAGTAAACTGTGGATAATTACAAAGTTTGGGGGTTTTATGTAGAGTGTTTACTCCCTCAATTGCCAAAGTTCTGTGGTCACTGCAAAATTGTAGGACATCTACAAGCTGAATGTAGATTCAAGCAGGGTCAAGTTGAAAATAATTCTCCTAAAACAGCTCCAAAGAATACTTCTACAGAGCAGGTGCAAGATAAGCCAAAAATAGTGTTGAAACCTTTTGATATCTGTCAAACTCCAGCTTCTCTAACTTAAGTAAATAAATAAATTATTCATGCTAATGTTAGTGGACCCAATAAAAGTACCGGAAGATTTGATTCTTTGGTAGAAGCAACAGATGGAGTGCCAGAAGAAGAAGTCATTATAGAGCTCATTCCCGATCCTTTGGATCCAGTAACTTTATCTCAAATAGCAGAAGAAAATTCAGTTGATAAAAGTGTGGTACAATTTGTGGATGGTTCAAATGGCTCAGTGTCTGCAACAAGAATACCAGTTACTTCTTGGTCCAAGATAATTCAAAAACCATTTTCTCCCAAAGATCAAGCAACAACTAGCAAAAATGATTCTACAGCAACTGAAAAGGTAATTACTAAAAATCCAATCAAGTACAATTTTAGAAAGACTCAAGGAAAAGGAGGTACAAGAAACCTTCAAACAAAACAATGAAAGTTTTATTTTGGAATTTAAGGGGCCTTAGAAGAACTAGGGCTCAAAATAAATTGTGGACTTTAGTTAATCAATTTAATCCTTCGTTACTTTTTGTAGCTGAACCAAAAGTAGTTTGTAGTTCTTCCTTTTGCAATAAATTGAATTTACCAGGAATGCAATCCATGGTAATTCATAATTCAGTGTTTAATAAAAAAGGCAACATATGGTTGTTTTGGAATAAAGCTTTACCAACTCCATCTGTAGTTTCTATGTCAAGCCAAATGATTACTGTCAGTGTTGGTGATACTCTCATCTCAAGAGTTCATGCTCATGTTGGAGTGATTCAAAGAAGAGTTTTATGGTCTGAAATGGAAGCAGTTAGTGTATTGAAGATTTTAATGCTATTGTTTCTCTAGATGAAAAGGTGGGAGGCAGAAGTCCAAATAGAAGAAGCATGCTGGATTTCACAGAATGTCTGGATACTTGTGAACTGATTCAAGCTCCTCATACTGGTTTGCGGTTTTCTTGGTCTAATTGTCAGCAAGGTAATAGAAGAATTTTATGTGCATTAGACAGAACAGTGTTTAATCAGTTATGGGTGCAAAAATATGGTGACTAGAGTTACAGAATTGGTTTAAGAATTGCTTCTGATCATGCTCCATTATTAGGTGGCTGTCTTAACATTCCAAAACCAAGAAATGCTCCAAAAAAAATTCAAAAAATGTGGTTATCTCATCCAGATTTATGGAGGTTGTTCACTCTAGTTGGTCAGAACCTATAAGTGGAAATCCATCTTTTGTCTTTCAGAGTAAACTGAAAAGGTTGAAAAAGGTTCTAAATGATTGGAATTGGACTGTGTTTGGTGATGTTCAAGTAAAATTAAAAGAAGCAGAAAAAGAAGTACAAAAAGCAATAAATATCTGAGATGGTAGTCCTTTTGATGTTGAAGCTCTAAACACTTTGGTAGAAGCAGAAAATGATTATAATACTAGGGAGGTTCAATTACATACATTATTAAAGCAAAAGGCAAAGTTAAACTGGGTCAAGGAGGGAGCAGCCAATACAACATTTCTTCATGCAAATTTAAAAGTAAGAAGAGAAAAAAAAAATCATCAGTGAGTTGGAAATGGGGAATGGAAATGTTATTACTAATCAAAAAGACGTTGCAGATGAACTAATCAAATATTTTGAGAAAAAAATTGAGTTTCAAGCTGTTTCCATTAAAGATTCCTTGTTAACAAACATTCCTGAAGTAATCACTCAAGAAGATCAAGAAATGTTGGATAAAATTCCTGAGGAAGAAGAGATTAAAAGTACAATCTTTAACATGGGCCCTGATAGTTCACCAGGTCCAGATGGATTTTCTGGGAATTTTTACAGAGCATGTTGGCAGATAATAAAAGAGGATGTAGTGCAAGCTGTCCAATTTTGCTGGTCAAGAAAGTTTATTCCTAAAGGGCTTAATTCAAATTTCTTAGTTTTGTTACCAAAGGTTGAAGGTGCTAAATCTCCTAATCAGTTTAGACCTATTGGTCTAAGTAATGTAAGCTTCAAATTTTTTACAAAACTCATTACCAACAAAATGAGTGGCTTGATGGCAAAACTAATATCTTCTCAACAAGCTGCTTATGTTAAAGGAGGTGTACTCAAGAACAAATTCTTCTTGCTTCTGAAATGGTTAATGAGATGAAGAAGAAAAGAAGATGTGGAAATGTTGGGCTTAAATTGGATATCTCTCAAGCATATGACTCAGTTAGTTGGGATTTTATTTTTCAAGTCTTGCTGAAATTTGGATTCTCTAATGCTTGGTGTGAGTGGCGTCATGTTCTGTTTAAATCAGCTAAAATATCTGTTATGCTTAATGGTGGTCCAATTGGCTTTTTTTCAGTTGGCAGGGGCTTAAGACAAGGAGACCCCTTGTCTCCAATTTTGTTTATCATTATGGAGGAAGCACTAAGTAAAAGCTTAACTGAAATGGTGAAAAGTGGTCACATTATTCCAATGGTGATAAGGGGAGGCATTCATCCAACACATTTAATGTTTGCAGATGATGTTTTCATATTCTTAAATAGAGCAAAGAAAAGCATAACAAATCTTCTCAAGCTTTTAGAAGATTACCAAGTAAGTTCAGGTCAAGTAATAAACAAGCTCAAGAGTAAATGTTTTATAGATGGAACTACAACCTTAAGGAAAACTTTTATTAAAAATATCATTCAAATGATAGTAAGTGAGTTTCCAGATAAATACTTGGGAGTAATCCTTGTTGCTGGCAGAGTTAAATCTTCCACTGTTTGGCCTATGGTGGAACTGATGCAAAGAAAACTGGCCACTTGGAAAGGGAAATTATTGTCATTTCAAGACAGGTTAGTCCTAATTAAATCTGTGCTATGTAGTATTCCAGTCTATAACATGGCAATATACAAATGGCCTTCTTCAGTAATTAAAGCTTGTGAGAAGATTATAAGGAATTTTCTTTGGTCAGGGGACAATGAAATAAGAAAACACAAAGTCTTAGCATGGAGAAAAGTATGCACTCCCTACTCTGAAGGAGGTTTAGGTATTCAAAGACTTGAAGTCATCAATAAGGCTTTTCTTATGAAGATGATGAGGAAAATTATTACTTCTCAAGATGACTGGGCTTTATTCTTCAAGTCCAAGTATAAGGATAAGCATAACAAGTGGAGCACTAACTGGAAACTATCATCAGTTTGGAGTGGTTTAAAATGGGCATGGCAGTCATTACAAGAAGACTTAAAATGGAGTGTTGGTAATGGTCTCTCAATTTCTGGATGGTTTGATGTTTGGATAGGGGATTCTCCACTGATCAATGTCATGGACCATTCTCAATTTGTAACAAGCAATATTCATATGAAGGTAGATGACATTTTAAACAATGGTAACTGGTCCATTCCAGATGAAATCAAAGGGCCAATATCTGAATTTAGCTTACCTGATATTAGTGGTATAAATGATGAGTTGCATTGGAAGGCAACTTTCTCAGGTGAATTTGAAATTGCAGCAGCTGTTAATAAACTCAGGCTAAAGGAGGAGAAAGTTCTGTGGTCCAAGTATATATGGAATGCTTATTTACATCCTAGTATTGCCAGCAATGTGTGGAAATTAATTCAAGGATTATATATGGATGATACAATAATGGTAAGGAATGGATATGACATGGTTTCCAGGTGTTGCATTTGTGAAGAAGCTGAAGATAGCATGAATCATATTCTGTGGGAATGCAAATTTAGCTTGAATATATGGAGTTGGCTGTGTGCTATATTCAACTTTCCTCTTCCAAAATCCTTTGAGGAAGTTTGGAAAAGTGCCAAAGCTAAAAGATCATTCATTCAGCAGGTATGGATCACTGCTTCTTGTTTTACCTTAAAAGAATTGTGGTTTCAAAAAAACAAGAAATTCTCTGAAGAGAAAAAGCCTGATATTTCAAAGTTCAAATGCAAGCTTCTGAAGACAGTTTCTGAAAATAGTATTAGAATTAAAGGAATTAAATGGAACCAAGATTATGACAATCTTATTATATCATTCTTCAAGCTGGGTCCAAGATATTCCAAGTTTCAATGCATCACAGCTTGTCAGTGGACTGCTCCAGGTTGTGACTTCACTCTTTTTTGCTGTGATGGAGCCTCTTTTGGTAATCCTGGTGTTGCAGGCTTTGGGGTTGTTGTTAGAGATCATTTAAACCAAGTACTTGGTTCAATTTCTGGTGGTCTGGGGACTGCAACAAATTACATAGCTGAAGTGTATGCAGTGATTCATGCAGCTGAATTAGCAGGTGTCTGGGGATTGCAGAAAATAATAATAAATTCTGATTTTAAAACAGTTTTGAACCAATTTGCAAGGAATCAAGTTCCATGGTTTGTGAAAAACAGGTGGATGAATGCAACCAAAAGGCTCACAACAATCAGATTTTCTCATTGTTTTAGAGAAATTAACTTTTCTGCAGATTGTGCTGCTAAAAGAAGGGCTACACTACAAGCTGGAGAAAGACAGCTTTACATTGGAAGGCCCACATGGTTGAAAAGAGTTGAAATGCTAGGAATCACATATTACAGATTCAGTTGAAGCTTTTCATTTCTAATCTAGGTTATATTTTTCCAGTGTAAGTTTTGAGCTAGAGTCTAGCTCTGTTCCTTTGTTTACTGTTCTCAATTTTGTAATCCCTTTTTTAAATCAATGAAAATATTATGATTTAGCAAAAAAAAAAGAAAAGAAAAAGGTTGTTAATGTTGGATGATATTCAGTCTAATTCAGTAAGATGCCTATTGATCAGGTTTGTATCAAAAGGCTGTGAATGATAATAATTTGTATATCTGAATGGTTCTTGGTTAGATGCGATTCTGTCTCCTGTGTCTGTTTGTAGTTTTGGACCTCCTGTAGTAGCAGACAAACTATAAAGATATCTTTTGGTCGATGCTCCTAGTAGTTGCTTAAAGAGATTTATCCTGCTGTTCATATCTAATATGTTACTAGATTTGAAAAGATTAAGTTAGAATATCATAGTGTTAGACTTTACTTACTATTCCATTGAAAAACTAGCAGTTGAGGAAGAGGATCATTTGTTTGTCGTTCTGTAGCCTGTGGTGGTCCAATCTACTTTCGCGGTCTCATTAGTCATGTTATCTGATCTGGTCATTTTGAAGCGCTGAACCTGAGAGACTGCATGTTTGTTCACAATGGAACTTTATGCACAAGAAAAAGAACTCTAAGTGTTGATACGTGATTTGTGCTAAATTTAGTTCTCTTTGACTTGCATATTCGATATTTCTTTTGTGTGATTGCAGAGCGAAGGGAGAATCATATTGAGATTTATTCCAGCGCCGCTGCTTATTAGTATTTTATATTTGGTTCATTGAATTCAACTCATTATAGAGTAGTAGGTCAAGAGTGAAAGTGAGGCAAATCAATTCTTATGTAAAATAATTTTGTCCTTCTGTTCAATGAAGTACATTATGCTCTTATTGTATTCACTGTCCGTACTCCATGATAAAAATGAAAAGTTGATTTTGTTGCAGGTTGATGGGAATTTAATCTTGTATAACCAGAAGAAATAATAATGTTAGCCTAGTTTCACCTAACTACAGAATGAAGGACCAATAAGAGAAAACCAATGGGAACATGGAAAAAAGCCTGAGAAGAAAACTTGAAGAGGTAAATTATCTTATGCACTTCATTACCTTTGTCAGGTTGGTATAGGCCTGCGATTTTTCAGTGAAATTCTGAAAAGTGAGAAACTTAGAAAGCGCAAAAATGATAAAAGTCCTTCGATTTTAGTTATGCTCAGTTAACTTCTATAGGTGAATAGATAAATCATTTTTCAATGTGTGCTGGTGTTCATTTTCTGTAGTTACATATGGGTAGTAAAAGTGATAATCAGGGGCTCAGGGCCAAGCATAAATGAGTTTTAATTATCTCAATTTTAATATTTGATCACTGTTTTGGCAATCTATGATTGTAATAGTAAAAATGACCAAAAATATGATTGATTCCCATATATCTTACCCGTTCTGTAACAAATACAAATAGTTGACCAAAACTATGTGTGTATTTTGATAATGGTTAAGATACCCTTTATAATGTGGGTGTCGGGACACGTGTTGATTAGGAAAACCACTAATCAGTAATTAGAAATCAATACCTACACCTCCCCTTTCTACTGATTTCAGTCCATAATTTGAGAAATATTTCTCTTTCTCTCTCTCAAAACTGGGCGATAACCTAACCCAGAGATTTCTCACTCTCTAAATCAAACTTAACCTATTCATCTTCATTGTTTTGTTTATCAGAATCTCATTCTCCTGTTCCTTCTTCAAATCAAGGATTTTTATAGGTCAGTAAAAGCTATTTTGGGGTTTCTTAAAAGAATCACTGACCTGATTTTGATCTGTGGAAAAAGAAATCGAAGTAGATTTTTGAATCTCAATATCACTTTTTTAGATGGGTTTTTGATTAAATACACTATTCTTCTTTCAATTTCAAAAATCACATTCTCAGTAACTTGGATTTTTTGGATTGAAATTTAGGATTCACGGAATTTTTGTTTTTTGGTTTTCAGCAATCTTTAAGTTTTGTGTACCTAGAGATATGGATGGGATAAAGAATTTGTGATATTACAAGTTCAAATTTTGATTTTTAAGATGAGTTATTCGATTATTTTTTTTGAAGCATGTTAAGGAATTGATTGCTGGTGGTGCTGCTGGTATTTTTGGAACCCATTGAGATTCTCTTACAGGTAATTAGGTAAATTAAGATTTTTGTGTAATTGTTGATTTGAAAAAATTGTGATCTTCTTATTGATTTTTGGGGGATTGTATAAACCATAACAGAAGGTTTCATTCAAATGGGGTGTATCACTCTATGAAGAAGTTATTGAAGCATGAGAGTGTCTCTGTATTCTATAAGTAAATTATAATGTGCTACATTGCTTTATAAATTCTTTTGTGATTTCTTTAGATTGGTTTTTGCCGAAAAGACAAGTTTTTAATTCAAAGGATGCTTTGTTTGTGGTCTAAATCTGAGGAAACGGTGCTAGTGTTATTCGGATAGTTCATATTCAACATTACATTTCATGACATACGAGAAATATGATGTTGGATCTTGAATAACTGTCCTGATACGATAAATATCGATGTTGGGTACAGGTCCTGTTGTTGATCTTTTAGCGGGTTCTGTAACCGGTGGAACTGCCGTTTTGTTTACTTACCGTTAGATTTAGCTCGAACCAAGCCTGCTTATCAGGTAACCACTGAAATCTTCAAAAACAGGAACCAAGCTTTGATTAGCTAATTTGGGAGGACAAATAATGTCGGAGGGGGCGGTACACAAAAGAGTTTGAGGAAAGCATTGGAGCTATTAAGGGCTCCACCACTGTTGGATTAGCTAAAGTTAATAGTGATTACAAGGTGAGAATTTTATCTAATTTAGTCACTCAATGGTTAATGCAGGTTTGCTTGTTTCTTATTCTGTGGATTTTGTTTCTTTGGGAATTGGATATTGCCATAGTCAGAGCTACGGACCATGTAGAGCGTCCGACAAAAGAAAAACATATAAGAGGTGACTGGAACTCATGCTTCTCATTTGTGTTTTTGGTGATCAGTACTCTTTCATCTTGGACTTGCTCAATGGAATAAGGAAATTCACCTTCTTCTTGTATTTTTTTTAATGGTGCTCCAGCTTTATTTGCTGTGGTTTCAGCTACAAGATCACGTGCCGATGTTGCATACTGCACCCATGCTCTATCCAGGCGTCTTGTAAAGTCACATAATTGAGCGGTATGTATCAACTATAAACGCAAATCAATAAGTTGGTCTAGTTTTAAATGCTTGCAACATACATTATAGATAAGCAGTGGATAGTGTGTTTCCATGATGTAGCTATCTTAATTTTCACTTCTTTAAGAGCCAAGAAGTAAGATTTCTCATACTTGTAATTTCCTCGAGGAGAAATCCTTTCCCCAGCATCTAAATGCCCAATATTCTGTAGGTTTCGGCAAAAAATAAATAAAAAAATCCAGTGTTTTATTCCTTGTTGAAGAATTTGTGCTGGCAAGTTGGGTTTATCCCAACTCAGTGTTGTTTGGAGTTTAGGTTGCAATGAAAATCTTAACTGTCATACACCGTGCTTTGAGGGAAGTGGACCACTCATTTCGTGAAGAACTCATTAACTATGGAAGAAGCAGGAGACATATGCTCAACATGGCACATTTTAAGGATGATTCAAGTCCAAATGGTACTATCTGTTCTGGAATTTCTCTGATTTTGAAGAGTCATGAAACTTACCTCTGAAATTTTAATCTCGTTTTTAGCCTGAGATTATTCTGCTTGGGATAGCACCTACGCGTTGTACTTGGAAGAGGGGCTTGAATGTTTCCGTGTGTTGAAGCATGAAATCGAAACAGATCCTCCGGTAAGTTATCAATACAATATAGTCTCTAGTCCAATACTTCTATGTTGTCATTGTACCTTTTCTGTTTATTGCTATTGTACCTTTTCTGTTTATTGCTAAATAGAGTTGTAAAAATTATTGCTAATAATCAGAGTTGGCACACCTTATAACTGCAAAGCAATAGCCAAAATTAGTTGGCCTTCTGTTTGATTTCCCTGGAGGGCCTCTGGTGTCGATTAGTTAAGAATGGGCTTGAAATATATTAGTTTGAGCAAATGCTGACTGCGTCACTGAGGGCACCGGAATGAGTAGTGTGTCTGAGTTGAGAAGCTGTGCAGGTTAACTGCACAGAATGAGAAGTGTATCTGGTACAGTCTTTGTCTTTGCTACTTTTTCTAAACCTTATGATTTGAATGGAGAGAAGCCGATAATATCACATGCACCAATAGTAGTCCAAAATTAAGGAATACTGTTTCGGTTTTTTCAGATTTTTTTTAATTCTAGTAGGTTTGTAGGAGTTAAGGTACTGGCAAGTTTCAAAATCAGGATTTGTTTTTTGACGGGGGATCTTCACGATGAAATACAAATGTAGATATTTTCTCGACTTGCTCTGGAGCCACTTTTGAAGTGCAAACTTGTTTCAAAGCTGGTGAAAATCCACAATTCATCAATAACTCACTGTTACCCAATATGGTTTTGATGATTGTGGGATATCTATGGTTAGCTGTGATATCTAGCTTAGATTCTTAGTCCCTTCCATAATCATGTGCCTAGCGTTTTACCTATCAAGTTTAATTTTTTAGGACCGTGGAAGAGGAAATGCCTGACCGAATCTGGAGTTGTCACTCAGTGTATTGTACCACCACCTAGAGTTGATGACCAGTCATTACAAACTTTCTGCTGAAGATCAATGCCAAAGTAAGCTGTGATAATTTTATTTCCTTAAATTTGATCTTTTGAACGTGGTATGTTGTCCGAATTTGCATTTTTCTCATGTTATCTTGGTTTTCTTTGTCATAGCTTGGTGGTATGAACTCCTACTTAGCTGTTGAACACACCTTTCTTATTACTAGCATTATGGGCCGGACTCCCACCATTATCCTTGGGGTGGATGTCTCGCACAGGCCTCCTGGCCAGTCTGATGTACCATCTTCAGCTGCTGTAAGTATGTTACCTTTTGTAGTGTTTTATGATTTTGGTGGTGCTTGAAGAATACCTCCAAGCACAGGCTCATTAGGTGGTTAGCTCATTATGTTTGGTCATTTTTTATAAAACAAAAGATATTGATTTATTATAACATGCTCATTAGGTGGTTAGCTCCATGGGATTGCCTCCAAGTACAGAGCATCAGTGAGGATCCAATCTCCGAAGGTTGAAATGATGTTCAGAAAGTATCAGACAGTGGATGAAGACATTGTTGGGTATTTTTTGTTTCTCTTCGGCCATAAACTCTGATGTTTTTTATAGGAGTTCAGGTGGACGGAAGCCCGATCAAATAATAATTTTCAGGTACGCTGTTATTTTTCTAACGCTTTGGGCTGGTACAACTATGCGTAATTATAGATTGTGAATGACTGTTTTTTCTGTGTTTCCTCTCACATGGCAGCATATGCTGCTCTATCTTCTTCGTTCTAGTTATAGTTTGTGCATGTTTATTTTTGTCATGTTTGGTTTCAGGGACGGGACAGTGAGCCAGTTTAACCAAGTTCTGAACGTTGAGCTAAACCAAATCATAGAGGTGAGCATTTGATTGTTGATACACTTTAGGTAACTGTTTGGTAGACCAAAATATTAGCATTAAGTAAGTTTTATTTGTTGCTGTAGGCCTGTGAGTTTCTCGGTAAGGATCCCTGAGAGGAGTTCAAATGGGAGCCAAAAATTTCAGTGTCATTGCAATCGGCAACTGCTCTTCACATAATTCAGTTTGCAGCACAAGAGTGTTTTCTTTTAGCTTATTTTTGTTGTAGAACAGAACGAACTATCAATATTCCACCTCTTTGTAATACAGGTTGTGCAACTGTTTTCTTGCTTAGATAAGATAAACTATTTTGATTTGTCTCACGCATATTATAAGCGACCAATGATCCAGGCCTGGTCATTGTCCCAGCCCAAGTGGACATGCAGAATAGATGAAGGGTCAAGCTGGGATTGCATATACTAGATGGAGCCCTGAACAGTGTGGTCTCTGTTAAACTCAGATTGTGTACATGAGTAATGGCCAAAGCATGCAGCTAAAGGTGTTTCATTTACCAAAGATGAGAAGTTCACTGTGAACTGCACAAGGCTTAAATGACTATATGAGTCTTTTGTCTTGTCACACATGGGATAGGAGCCTATGGATGATTTTCCTATGGTGGGGTATTTGTAAGGTATTTGTCAAAATAAAAAAATTCGTATGAAAACATTGTTATATGTAAAGAACAATTATTTTTAACAGTAACAGAATATCTAAATGTGTTCGACTTCCCGGCATTTATGCTCATAAGTTCTGAGTTCAGCAGCCATTATTTGGCTGCATTTATATATGGCAATAGTATAAAATAGCCATTGAAAAACACATTACAGCAACAGTATATCTCATCCGCCAGTACATGGCATTCAACTCTGCTTTGGCAGAGCCGAAGCTGAACATACAAGTTCAAGGCAACTGAATCTGATGATGACCAGCTGACAAACTACCAAATCCCAGAGAAGCAATAGGTGTTGATTTGGCGTGGATTGATCAGAGACAACTGGCTGAGCCTTACTCCCACAGTATCTCCTAACGGCACATTTGAAGCTTTCTTTTCATACTGTAGTAATGACTACAAAAAATTTAAAAAAATAAATAAAAATGCTTACTATAATACTGTAACAATAATATCATCTTTAGTAGTTCAATTACAACTTACAATGCAGATTGATACACTAGTCTTGCACCATAGAGATAGAGTAACAGTTCAAATAACCAACTCACCTGACACTTGTTGAGCAGTCGAACTCTTATTTGGATCAAGTTCTAGCTAGCATCTGTTTCATTTAACTCTTTGCATGGGAAACTCCTTGTTTAGTATCTGAACAAAAATAAAAACAGAAACAAAAAATTTGCAACACATTCAGCAAAATGAAACTTCAACTCTTACAAGCAAATTTCATTCAGCAAAACAAACTTCAACTCTTCCCACCAAATTTGACATACCCCCAAGAACATAAATCCAAGGAACCACACAAAACCTCCCAAAAGATCCTAATTTCAGCCGGAATTCATCAAAGTTAATCCAATTTAAGAACATATCAGAACATAAAGGAACCACCCATAAAAAGACAAGTAATGAAATAATCAAAATCCTAACTCATTAAATCTAGAAAAGTACAAAATTACAAAGACAAATTAAGAAAAATCCCTAAATCGCTATCAATAAGAAGAAGAAATCCTATTCAACTCATCTATTTTGTGGCCAGACATTTGCAACTACCCAATACTAAAGTTCGATCAGTTGAATCAAAAACCATAAGTGAATATAAATAAACACAAGATTAAACCTGAATTCGTATAAAGTTTAACAATGAAACTTCCATAGAATTACCAACCAGGGATAACATCAGATTTTGATAAATAAAAATGCTTTCAACAGTTAAAGCTGCCAACAACGCTAATGCATCGTAACTGAATCGGACAACTACTTTTTGTATCTGACCCACTAAATCAGACTGCTGAGTGAAGCTAAAATACAATTCACTGTACACTTGTACTTGCAAATAGAACCATTCCATAGACTTGAAAACATTCACCATTCAATTAAATCAATCTTGAAATTCAGTGTACAATCACAAAACAACCATTTGAATTCAGTTTACACTTATTAGGTTAAAAAACAACCAAAAGCTCTAAGCAAATACTGAGTTGTCACCACTATAAGTTCTTACTTAGCATTTTTACAGGTAAGTAAAATGATAGTGCTTTCATACAATCAGCCCAAACCAACCTAATAGACAAACTGCAGCAAAAACCATCCAGTAAAATGATAATGCTTTCACTCACTCCCATTTCCTACACAATCAGGCAAGCAACAATCAATATTAGTTTGACCTGTAAATAGCTTCTCAGAAATTGGTTTTGTCACTACAAGCATCACAAACCAATTTTGGTCTAATGAAGGATTATATTAATCCAAGCTCTTGCACCTACTTGTTTCATTTGTACAGTCATCACAAAGAGCTGGTTATACGAAAGTATTAGAATTGATCATTTGTCAGTTCAAACACAAAAAACGGTTATGGGGTATGTACCTATGTTGATCATCTGCGACCATTTCACTATCTACCTTCTTTAAGTATAAACCTGCTAAATGAAGAGAAGTAAAACCAATTATTTATATGCCAAACCTAGAAAAGACTAAGACTCAAAGGCACAATCATTCAGCAAAAGCAACTTACAGGTTCTTTAATCCAGGCATTAGATCTCCAATGTTTGGTGGGATTCAGCCAATGATCGAGCAGTTTCTTAGAAGTTAGAACCCTGTAATACATAGATAAAGCTACAGTTTCATATATGAGAAAAATCACAGGCATGTTTGTAAAATTACACAAAGTAGGGAACCAGAACCACGTTTCAACTCACAATTTTTTCATCAAAATTTCAAAATCCAATAACAAACAAAAGGGTTATTACCAAAATGACAAAAGATCTCAAGCAATTGCGTTATAGTTTTCTGCTTCTGGTCTTCTTCGAGTAGCTTCATCGCCTCGTTCTCGCACTTTTATATGCCAACAATATGCAAATAAGCTTCTTTTCATATGGTTTCCTTTCTTCTCTTCATATGGTTTCTTTTCTTCTTCAGTTACATTCTTCCACTTAGCTCCTAATATGTTTGACACTTCTTTGAATTCAGCATCGATCTTTTATACCATTAAAACATAAGTTAACGATGGTTTCATCATCTCTGTGTTCTTCTTCTTCTTTTCTTCTTCTTTACATTCTTTTCTGCCTCTTTCTCTATTAGAGACTGAACCAACCGCGGTCTCTGCACATACACACAAACAAACAAAAAAAAATCAAATTATTCAAAACATTAACTCAAAACCAAAACCCGGATTTAGAAATCTAAGATAAAGAAATTGAAACCCATAATTCAGAAATTAAAGATCAATTGGTCAAACCCCCAATCCAGAAGAAATCAAATTAAAATTCCTAACCAAAACTCTAATTCAGCAATTCAAGATCGAGAAATGAAAAACATTTATCCTGAACTAAAAAAACTAACCAAAACTCTAATTCAGCAGTTCAATATCAAGAATGGAAACACTTGATCAAAAAATTAAGCTCCTAAATAATGAAATCAAGAACCCTAAACTTAGATAAAATCAATACCACTAAAAAAGCAGCAAATAGTGGACCAAAGACCACTCTGATTTACCTAAACAAAACCCTTAATAATTTTACAATAGATGACCTGCGGCGGAACAAGAAAAATGAAGAGGTAAGAAAAAGAAAACCCTTTTTTCAAAAACTAACAAAAACCTATAAACAGAGATAAACACCCCAAGATTAACTATTTTCCAAATAACAAACAGAAACCCTACAACTTAATATCAATATCAAAATCCGAGAAACTAAAATCAGAAATTGATGATATAAAACTGAACAAAATATTGGTTTCATGAGATCACCTTAAGAAAGGCAGAGACTGTTAGAGATGATGTGAGAGATAGAGATTTGAGAGAAAGAAACCCTCCATTAATTAAACCCTAAATTTCGTCTCTTAGCTCAAACACAAACCATCGCTGATCCAGATTTGAACCAAAACCCTAATCAACCAAACCCCATCTGTTGATTCTTACATTAACAGAAACAACTTGTTTCATTGCCACCAATTTCATCTCCGAATTTCTGCATCTCCTCACCGGTTTCTCAGATTGGTAATGAAGCCGTCATCAGTTTCAGGTGAAGAAAATAAATAGAACTAATGACGAGAGATAAGTCTCTCTGGATTTTAGGTCTTCTATATTGAGTTTTGGTAAGAATAATGGGTTTTATTTGGAGTTAGGGATGGAAGAGTTGCCATGAATCGATCTTCAGAGGAGAAGAATGCAAGATATAAAAGAGAGCGAGAAGAGAGTGAGAGGAGGAGAATGAGAGGTGTCTTTCTCTCTCTGCTTTAGTGTAGATAAGTTAAATACTTATATTTGGACGGTGTAGATTCGTTATAGGATGCTCAAGGATTGAGAAGCTTGTGTCTTTTTCTTTGTGATAGTTCAAACTCGTGTATTCGATTTTATTATCAACTTTCGATATGAAAAAAAATCCAAAAAATATATCAATAAATTTAAGATATTATTATCGACCTTCAGTTATAAAAAAAATCCGAAAAATATATGGGAATGAAGCAGAAAAATAAGAAAGTGTGTTTTCTTTGTGCTTTTGTGCTTTCTCTTTGTACTTCTGGTTTGAATTTCGACTAGTCACATAGGTAATGAAGCAATTTTGACTAGTCATACAAGTCATGAACTTCAAATGTCGTATAACGGCATACAAACTATGAACCAAGAAGCTTCGGGTGGGTTCTGACTTCAAACTTAGCAGGATATATCATTGAAATCGATAAATATGAAGCGCAGTGTCGATTTGAACTTCAAATGTGGTATAACAGCATACAAACTATGAACCAAGAAGCTCCGGGAGGGTTCAGACTTCAAACTTAACATGATACATCATCGAAATCGATAAATATGAATCTTAGTGTCGATTCGAACTTCAAATGTGGTATAACGACATACAAACTATGAACCAAGAAGCTCCTAGAGGGTTCTGACTTCAAACTTAACATGATACGTCATCATAATCGATAAATATGAAGCTCAATGTTGATTCGAATTTCAAATGTAGTATAACGGCATACAAACTATGAACCAAGAAGCTTCGAGAAGGTTCTGACTTAAAACTTAGCAGGATACATCATCGAAATCGATAAATATGAAGCTTATTGTCGATTCGAACTTCAAATGTGGTATAACGACATACAAACTATGAACCAAGAAGCTCCGAGAGGGTTCTGACTTCAAACTTAACATGATACGTCATCATAATCGATAAATATGAAGCTCAGTGTCGATTCGAACTTCAAATGTGGTATAACGGCATACAAACTCTGAACCAAGAAGCTCCAGGAGGGTTTTGACTTCGAACTTAACATGATACATCATCGAAATCGATAAATATGAAGCTCAATGTCGATTCGAACTTCAAATGTGGTATAACGGCAAACAAACTATGAACCAATAAGCTCCGGGAGGGTTCTGACTTCAAACTTAGCATGATACATCATCGGAATCGATAAATATGAAGCTCGGTCTCGATTCGAACTTCAAATGTGGTAGAATGACATGATACGTCATCGAAATCGATAAATATGAAGCTCAGTGTCGATTCGAACTTCAAATGTGGTATAACGACATATAAACTATGAACCAATAAGCTTCGGGAGGGTTCTAACTTCAAACTTAGTCGGAAACTTGGTAAGAACGATGAATTTAACCATTCATAGGTAGGATTCCATGGAATATTCTTTGAAACCTTAAACAACCCCTTTTCTGGCGACTACGAGAAAGAAAGTGGCTCCGAGCTCGAAACATGGCTGGGAGATTCCGTCGAAATATTCTCTGAAATCTTAAACAAACCCTTTTCTAGCGACTTCGAGAAAGAAAGTGGCCCCGATCTCGAAACCTGGACCCGAGTTGACTACTATAAGTCGGAAACTTCGTAAGAACGATGAATCCAACCATTCATAGGTAAGATTCCATCAGAATATTCTCTGAAACCTTAAACAAACCCTTTTCTGACGACTTCGAGAAAGAATGTGGCTCCGAGCTCGAAACCTGGCCGCGAGTTGACTACTATAACTCGGAAACTTCGTAAAAACGATGAATCCAACCATTCATAGTTAAGATTCCATGGAATATTATCTGAAACCTTAAACAAACCCTTTTCTGGCGACTTCGAGAAAGTGGCTCCGAGCTCGAAACCTGGTCGGGAGTTGAATACTATAAGTCGCAAACTTCATTAGAGCGATGAATCTAACCATTCATAGGTAAGATTCCATGGAATATTCTCTGAAACCTTAAACAAACCCTTTTCTGGCGACTTCAAGAAAAAAAAAGTGGCTCCGAGCTTGAAACCTGGCCGGGAGTTGACTACTATAAGTCGGAAACTTCGTAAGAACGATGAATCCAACCATTCATAGGTAAGATTCCATCGGAATATTCTCCAAAACCTTAAACAAACCCTTTTCTGGCGACTTCGAGAAAGAAAGTGGCTCCGATCTCGAAACCTGGCCGCGAGTTGACTACTATAAGTCGTAAACTTCGTTAAAACGATGAATCTAACTATTCATAGGTAAGATTCCATGGAATATTCTACGAAACCTTAAACAAACCCTTTTCTGGCGACTTTGAGAAAGAAAGTGGCTTCGAGCTTGAAACCTCGCCGGGAGTTGACTATTATAAGTCGGAAACTTCGTTAGAACGATGAATCTAACCATTCATAAGTAAGATTCCATGGAATATTCTCCAAAACCTTAAACAAACCCTTTTCTGGCGAATTCGAGAAAGAAAGTGGCTTCGAGCTCGATACCCGGCTAGGAGTTGACTACAATAAGTCGGAAACTTTGTAAGAACGATGAATCCAACCATTCATAGGTAAGATTCCATCGGAATATTTTCTGAAACCTTAAACAAACCATTTTCTTGCAACTTCGAGAAAGAAAGTGGCTCTGATTTCGAAACCTGGCCCCGAGTTGACTACTACAAGTTGGAAACTTCGTAAGAGCGATGAATCCAACCATTCATAGGTAAGATTCCATCGGAATATTCTCCAAAACCTTAAACAAACCCTTTTCTGACGACTTCGAGAAAGAAAGAGGCTCCGAGCTCGAAACCCGGCTGGGAGTTGACTACTATAAGTTGGAAACTTTGTAAGAACGATGAATCCAACCATTCACAGGTAAGATTCCATCGGAATATTCTCCAAAACCTTAAACAAACCCTTTTCTGGCGACTTCGAGAAAGAAAGTGGCTCCGATCTCGAAACTTGGCCCCGAGTTGACTACTATAAGTCGGAAACTTCGTAAGAACGATGAATCCAACCATTGATAGGTAAGATTACATCGAAATATTCTCTAAAACCTTAAACAAACCCTTTTCTGCCGACTTCGAGAAAGAAAGTGGCTCCGAGCTCGAAACCTGGCCGCGAGTTGACTACTATAAGTCGGAAACTTCGTAAGAGCAAAGAATCCAACCATTCATAGTTAAGATTCCATGGAATATTCTTTGAAACCTTAAAAAAAACCTTTTCTGGCGACTTCGGAAAAGAAAGTGGCTCTGAGCTCGAAACCTGGTGACTACTATAAGTTGGAAACTTCGTAAGAACGATGAATCCACCCATTAGGAGGTTGATATATAAGACCATGAACCCTCAGTGTCCGAAGTGGTTATAACTCCAAATTTAGCAAGATATATCATAGAAAATCGTAAAGGTGGAGCTCATGTGTCTTTTCTAACTTCAAATGTGGTTCAAGGGCATACGAACCATGAACCCTCAGTGTCCGAAATGGTTCTAGTTCCAAATTTATCAGGATATATCATAGAAACTCGTAAAGATGGACCATTTACAGGTAAGATTCCATCAAATATTCTCTGAAACCTTAAACAAACCCTCTTTTAGATATTTCTACCCAATCTCAAAATGCCTAAATTTCTAGAATTTAGTGGGGGGTGTTAGAGAAAATAGTTTTTAGCAGAAGTGAGAAAATTTTAGCAGAACCGGAGACCAAAATAATTTTTAGCAGAAGTGAGAACTTTTTTGCAGAAGTGAATAAAATCTTACTCGATCGACTATGTACATTTAGTGTTCTATTGGAAATTCTTATTCGGTCGACTATGTCGTTAAGCAGAATATGACCAATATTTAAACATTTAGGGTTTTATTGCCGATTCCCACTCAATCGTCTAGGTTATTAAGAAGAAAATGTTCTATATCGGTACATTTAGGATTCTAATATAGATTCTTAGAAATGTAAGGCCAACATATAACATGCCCTTATTGAGTCTATATATATTCATTGGATTATTTCGATTTTATTTGAGATCGTAATACATATATATTCCTCGAATTTATACGATATACAAATATTATAATCAATAAAAATACGATAAGAGAATGTGTTATAACAAGTATGATTGTGCCGCGCGATCTAAAATCTACAGATGATAGCATTTTCCATAGTCATGAATCACAATCCGTATGACTAGATATAATTAAATGGTATCCGTTGATATATTTCAATCACATGGATAACTTATTTCCCTCAAAATTTTCAAGAACAAAATCAAATTGCCTCACACTTTAACCAAATTATAGAGGAGTATGGTCCGTATGACATTAGTTTGACCAATAGCAAACTATTTTTCTAATCTAATGGACAATAATGGAAGCACAAGACTCATATGGATCAGCATAACATCCAACGACAGCCAAATCTCCTATTTTTTTTGGGAACCAAATTTCCCTCTCATTTGACCGCCCAAAATTTATCACTTATTCCAAAATTACATATGGTCTCGTGTCACTACAGGAAAATATATTTTTTCTATTCTATTTTCCCCTTTTCTTTTCTTTCTTCTTTCTTTCTTCTACTCGGCCTGTACCTCTCCCTCTCCCCCAAAACACTTCGCCATTACATCTTCTGTAAAAAGAAAAAGATGAAGAAAAATCATCTTTCACTCTCTTTCTTCTTAGTATTACCCCCAAATTTTGCTCGAGGCTGGAGTTGTCTCAGTAAAATCTCATTAATTTCTCCCTCCTGATCTCTGAATTCTCCAAATTAGGGTTTCACTCTTCACTCAGAATAATCATTTTCTAGGGTTTAATCAATCATTCAAATTACTCAAATTCATTTAGGGTTTGTAAAGGGGGGTCTTGATTTTGTTCTAATTGTAATGATAAACCTTAAATGGGAGTATTATTTCTTAGGGTTTCGTTCAGATTGAGGATTCGAACACGAATTTATGAAGATTTGTCACCATGGGTGCCTTAACTATCAATAACTGTAAGCGTGGTAACGAATTTCTGAAATTCTGCGATAAATTCTTTTCATCTCCAAGTTCCGTTATTGATTTGTGTGGTTTTTTTAGTTACTGAGAAATCCTAGTTCCCAATTTTGTTTTGTAACTCTTAGTTCCGTCTAATTTTGTTTTGAATGGTATTCCTTTTTGGCCATTTCAGGTCTAATTGCGGTCTATTTTAGATTTCTTCTGTCATCTCAGCTCTCTATTTTGGATCTGATTTGATTCTTATTTCCTTTGCATCAGGACGGAGGAAGGCTTAAAGTCTAACTTTCGGAAGGACTCACTGAGGATTGCAGCTTAGATGTACAACCTGTAATTAAGTACAGACAAAATGGTGTTATCTTTTAACACATGGAAGTAGAGAGAACTCAATCACTCATTCAGGTATATACTGACAATAAAAAGTAGCTTCAATTTAAAAATCTGTTGTATTTCTGATGTGTTGGTATGATTTTAATGTTGGGTTTTTGGGGTGTTTTGGGTGTGAGAAGGTATTGACTGTTTGATCTGGGTCGATACAGAACACCACCAAGTTGGTTGAAGATTTCTTCTCCTGAGGTTGTCGTTGGAATCCACAAAGACAATATTGATTCTGTTCTAAAAACATATCATCTTATGTCACAGCGTTGGTTTACCCATGCTTCTCCTACTCTTTGCAATGCAAGGACACCAAGGCCTCAAGTATGTTATATATTTCTTTGTTTGTTATTTTGATATTAGGATTAATTTTCTAACTAATTGAGGTTTTGTTGGAATTTGTAGTTGAGTAGCTGCTTCCATGTGTGCATGATAGAGGACAGTATTGAAGAAATATATGACACTTTGAAGGAGTGTGCTGTTATTAGTAAATCTGCTAGAGGAATTGGAGTTTCTGTACACAGCATCGGTGCCACTAGGCTTGTAAGTGGTTTTATTCTTTTGATTTAGGGTTTTTGTTGTTGTTCTTGATGAATTGGGTGTTTTATTGTGTGAATTTAATTTAAAATTTGTTACAGAGTGTAAATTGATATTGTGTGGGAGGTGGAAGGGGTTTGAGTGTATGTGTGGAGTAATTCAGTAGTATATATGTTGTTTATTTGCCCTTGACGACATAGATCTCAGTCTTGGAACTGAACAACAGTATTATTGGTGAGAGGTTGGAAATTCAATGGTTTGTGGCCTTTATCTTATCGAGCTTGAACCTTGTGAGAGAGAAAAGTTTGTTGGATTTGGGGAGTGAATATGAATTAACGATGTGCAATTCCTTCTACTTGCAGAGATTTGAAGGATCTTTCTATGGAAGGAACACTGGCTCCTGAAATTCGTAATCTTGTGTACACGAAGTCGATGTAAGCATCTGTGAGCGCTATCCTAGTTTCTTTAATTATATTAACCCACTTGTGCAAGGATATTGACTGAGCTTTTCTTTGCAGAATTTTGCGCAACAACTCATTCTCTGGAACAAATCCCTATAGGGATTAAAGAACTGAAGTAGTTGAGGAATTTGGACCTGGGTTCAACAATTTTGATGGACCTCTTCCATCCAACCTTAGTGATAAATTGTCCCTTGTCATCATGTGAGTATAAGCTATTGGATCTGATGTTTTATTATCCTCTTCTTGCTTTGATGTATTTATGTTAACTCCGATTTGTGATTGTAAATGCAGTCTGTGGACAACAATTAGAACCTAAGCGACATAAAGGAAAGCCAGCTATCGAGCCTGTGGCAAGGATCTTACTCTATTTGAAGAGCCATTACATGGTAAGATATATTAAACTATCTCACATCACTCACCTACTGCTAAATGCTGCACAAAGTAGATCATCACAGATCTTGGAGATCTGGCAAAGGGGTCTATTACATAATTTGAATTATAAAATTAAATGAACAGTGACTCAGATTTTTAACTAGAAAATATTTCAGTAAGGGATATCAATTTATGTAGCACGTTCGGCACTAAATTGTAGGATGTTATACCAAAATTGTATCGAATGATTCACAAAGATTGTGTAGTATATAGCATTCCCTAAAGTTGACTTCCTGACATGATCTTATATCCACCAGGTGGTTTTGCTGGTAATATCGGTCATGATCCCCACATACTGTACACGCTTGGTGCTGTGCAAGTCTTAGGTCTCCTTGACAAGCTAGATGTGCTCCGCGTTGATAAGCTATGAAACTGCTTACGGAGGGTTGTCTTTGTTTTTACTAATAAAAATGTTATTTTACTCCAAAATTGGTATGTTATGTACTCAACTTTTGTTTTTGGGTTCTGATTTTGATCTTGTTTTTCGTTTATGATGAACAATTTGATAACCTCTAAGTATGTTGTCACTCACTTTCCTATGGTTTTGATGAAGGATACTGATGTTATGATTGTTGTTGTCTGCGGTTATGGGATGTTGGAAAGCGTTGAGCTCGAGCTCTTAAATAGGCTGGAGCTTGTGTAATTGTTACTGAAATTGATCCTATATGTGCTCTTCAAGCTTGGATGGAAGTTCTTTAAGTCTTGACCTTAGTATGGGATTGTGTATCATTTACATGTCTGCAACGGAAATAAAAGCATAATTGTGAGTACTATTTCTGACGACTCCTCTCTTGCGTATTTATTTGCAATGCTGAGGACCATGAGATTCTGCCTTTAAAGTAGTAACCCACCATGTTTATATTCCTTTTTTAGGTATTTGGTCTCTCTTTGTTGGTTATCGTGGATGTGATGATCATCTTGAAGGTGAATTCTCAAGTCTTATAAATGTATTTTAAAAATATTCTCAACAACATATTAATTTCCTCTATGAGTGCTGATTGTGTATATGTTTTTCTGCTTCCCGGGCTACGCAAATCAGATAGTATCACTGGGTAAGAGAAAGTTCAACGCAGATTTTCAAATTGCTAAAGGCGTTGATGTTCGTTGGATTTATAGTGACGGTTAGCATCCTCTTTATGTTTGTGAATCTTACAGTTGGTGACATCTTCGCGAGCAAAGTGCACAATAGCTGATCCAAATGGTACCCCTTTTCTTCTCTTATTGACATGAGAAACAAACCACACAGATAGATAAAGTTATAGTTAATGATTTTCTGATACCAAGTTGTGTAAGAAACCTATATGGCCTTTTTATTTGTTGTTGTGAATTTTTAACTGCCGTTTTACTAGAAATTCAATCGTGGTATATGATGCAGCATTGATTGATGAATGGAGAATGCATAAGTAGCAAGTTATGGCTTAATGACCTTGCTGGAAGTGAGAGAGTAGCCAAGCCATATGTTCAAGGAGATGTGCTGAAAGAAACTCAAATTATTAACAGATCCTTATCTGCACTGGGAGATGTGATAGCAGCGCTGGCGACCAAAAGCCCACATATCCCTTTCAGGTCATCTTTTATGAGGAAATCTAATGATCATACACATTTAATATTGTTAATTTTGCTTGTTTGATATGATTATAATTTTCTACTTAATGCCAAACTAACATTCTGATTTTTGAATATTCCCAATTTGTGCAGGAATTCAAAGCACACTCACTTGCTCCAAGATTTTCTAGGTATTTTTCCTTCTTCTCTAATTAATTTTGAAGTTATTGAAACTGGACTGAGGATTGAGTTTCTCTATTGCTTATATTGCATATGCCATATAATAATTAACACTTCAACTAATCACATCAGCAATAACATCCCATGGAAATGTTTTGGCCATCCTTTGACTTTATAAGATCCCATGGAAATTTTGTCATGAGAACAAAAACAAATCAACAATCGCTGATAAAAAATGAACAGCCAAATTTCTTAACCGTTAAGACCATAATGTAGCTTACAATTCCAAAGTGGAAGTCGGTGGCAGCCCGCTCTATCAATATGTAGTTTTTCCCTTTTTGGTTTTACTTCATCTTGTTTCAGGTTCAAGCTGTGGCATGGAATGCACATCTGCCTAATTATTTTCTTGGTGCGCTTACTTGGCTCTTGCCTTTTCTCGCAGGTGTTGAGAAGGAACCCCTTAATATTTGTCCTTGATAGGGGGTTTGATCCAGTAGCAGAGTTTTGAAACCCATGTGTCGTTCACCTTACCAAATGTGATTTGCAGGTAAAAATGACTTTAAGTTGTTAGCTGGTTGTCAATACCTGATTCATTTGGGTCACCTTCACCTTAACCATTGTCAGATTTTGTTCACCAACTTGTAATGCCTGGAAGAACTCCCAGTTCATGTTTGGATGTTTTGAACTGTATTGATAACCTAGCAGAACATGATATATTATGACTGACTAACATGCTATGTCCTGGATAGTTATTCGTCAAGATTTATGCTTGTGGTTAATTGTAGTTATGAGTAACAAGTAAAAAACTTTTCTTTCACTATCAGTTAAGAGATATTAGCTTGTTGTTTTTTTGCAATAAAATTATTGCACTGGTGGTTGGGGAAATTTACTACTCCCGCAAGATGAGTTGCGCAACTTAAAAATATAGGTTTTAGTGTTTTACCCTAAGGGATCAATATGTATTGTTAGAGATCAAAGTAGCTTCGTTCACACCTGGTGGGGAGTTTCATGCATGACTGAGTGTATTTATCTTAACTTTTTGTTTCATTTGTAAAAAAAAATCTTCTTGGTAGTTCTTTATGGATCCAAACAGGATAATAGTTTTTCGTCAAAGATATCCTAGGTTCCTACATATTTGCATTTGTTAGGCTTTCAGATCAGTGATACTAGGGTGTTGCAACTGTATTTACAGTTTTATGCTATGTGGGAACGCTCACTATAACGGGTTCCTTGCACCACATTGATATGGTCCTTCTTAGATGATGGTTATGTGAAAGGCGAGTCAAATCTGGAGGTCTAAATGGACCACCTGAGATGCGTCCTGATGTAAGTATTTTAAATTAATACTTCTTTTTTCTTTAGCATGTTTTCCTTTTTATCTCAAAAATGATCCTTGTCCATTACTCATGTTTGCTACTCTTGGTGGGTTCTTTCTAGCCTAATTCTGATCGATAGAGTTCATTGGATTGAGAAATACAAGCTTGTTGGGTTCATTCTAGATTGTCAGGTACCTACCTCAGTTTCTTGTGGGGGCTTTAACTTATCTTATCTTGATTTCTGTACAAAAATTTCATTTGGTGGTGTTCTATGCAGTTTGCGAACATGATCAGAGTTGTGTTCAAAAATATGTTAGATAAAGAGAATGAAGGAATGTCAGACAGGCCAGATGATGTTGTGGATATTTTCTGTACATATTTTGGTATCGTTGGTAATGCTAGCTTGGACCCCTGTTTTTGATGTTATCCATGCTATTGTTAGTTCTTTTATCATATACCCACTAGCTTAAGGATCACATCATTTAAATGTAGAGAATACCATCTCTATTGGCCCACTCTTTGCATACATCGAAGGGATAACTATTTGTTTCTCATATGTGGTAATATTGATAGGACATCCTTCGATAGACAACCAATTTACTAATTTTGTAAGGTTTTACGCCCTTGTAAGCATATTGGTCTTCTTGACTAAGATAGCGGGTCAAAACTAAACTTAGTGCTTGCGAAAACTTCAGTCTCTCATATGTGGTTCAAACTTTGAATTGTAGGGTGACAATTGCTTTTCGATAAAGCAATAACTTGTAACATACAGAAGCAGCTGTAAACTGGAGAGTGTGGACTAAGTTGAAGAAAATCTCTTGTTATGAGTCTCGAATCCAACTAACTGTCTTCAACATCAGTTTTCAATAGCTGGTTGTATATGAATGAATAGTTACTCTTTTGTACTTTAATCGACATTAATTGTTCCATCTATGGAATAGATTTGCGCATTGCGTAAAAAACTCTGTATAATTCTTCCGTGTCCCGACATCCATTGTCTTTGTGTCCCGACATCCATCATTTGAATATCCATAAGCTGGAGCTAATTTTTTCGTACTTGATAAAACGACGACCTCTGCATTACCGTTGAAATTATGACCGATAATAAATAGAAAGGTTGAATAAGAAAAAAAAATAAAAAAATGGAATCTGCACGAGCAGATGTAAGTATGTAACCAAAAAGAGTAATGTGATGAAAATGTGTCTGTGAACAAGTGTTGTGCAGAAAGCCAACTTAGCTAGCATAGGAAAATGCAGTCAGTTTTGTTTACAAAGTCTGTTTTCTCTACATATTAGTATGTGTCTTTTCAGAGTAAAAGAATTGGGGACATAACTAGTTCAGGTGTTATAGAGAGATAAGCGATTATTGAGAGAGATTAATCAAGAAAAGAAAGAGAGTGAGAAGAAACTATTATTTTCTCACTTCTCCATTATCAAATCAAAATCATCTTAATCTTCAAATCATCTAAATTAAAAATCCAACAATTGGTATCAGAGCATTGATCAATTGAATCTGAACTTGGAGTTGTGGATCATCACATTAAGGAAGAGAATATTTAGTAATTTGATGAAAAAGTGTCTGTGAACAAGTGTTGTGCAGAAAGCCAATTTAGCTAGCATAAGAAAATTCAGCCAGTTTTGTTCATGTGAACAACTTCTGTTTACAAGGTATGTTTTCTACATATTAGTTTGTGTCTCTTTTAGAGTAGAAGAATTGAATGGACATAACTAGTCCACGTGTCATCTTATCTCTAAGGTCTTATATTGACCATGTAATAGAGAGAGAAATGATTATTGAGAGAGATTAATCAAGAAAGGAAAAAAGAGTGAGAAGATTAGTTTCCCACTTTTACATTATCAAATCAAGATCATCTTAATCTTCAAATCATATCAACCAAAAATCCAACACTATTAGTGAGCCAAAATCGATCATATTCATAGCCTGTAACATTTTTATAAATTACTTTGAGCTGTTGTACAAAAAAGTAACTGACATACAACTACA
The DNA here is from genome assembly GCA_023531105.1 of Papaver atlanticum. Taxonomy (NCBI): domain Eukaryota; kingdom Viridiplantae; phylum Streptophyta; class Magnoliopsida; order Ranunculales; family Papaveraceae; genus Papaver; species Papaver atlanticum. The sequence goes on along the minus strand of JAJJMB010002292.1, from coordinate 1,848,343 downwards.
CCCTTTATCCTGCACAGATGGATGTGAATCTTCCCCTCCCTTAGATCAACCAAAAATCAACTTACAACCGACTTACCACCTTGCATCCATGACCAGTAAATAAAAGAAAACTAAAATGCAGAGCGGCTACATGTCATAACTCATAGAAGCAAATAGAAAAAGCGGGAAGTGAAATGTGAATTCCAGTGCTGTAGTTGGACAAGAAATGGATAGAAGTGGTGTTCAAACAAACAAATGTGAATTCCTTCTTTCTGCAGGCTTGAGTAATTGAAACAAGCACAAATGGTTTTCATCAACACTCATCATGGCACCAGTATTATCAACTTCCCCACAGTAGTTGGGTGCAAGAATACTGCAGCAAGCTTCCTGTTCGCAGAGACCTAATACCCATCCTCTACAACCTGCACTCTAAAGCGATCTCAATACATAATAGATCACACATAACGGGTAACAAAAAAATCTGTAAAACAAAGTGTGAAGATACTATACCAAGTGAATCACCTTAATCCTTATCCTACTAGGATCAATATCTTCCCTTTCTGAAAAGATAATCTGGAAGTTTCCTAAAATACCAAACCTGTCATAACATTTTCTATAAGGGTAGTTTGATTTGAACCCCAAGCTCTGGATCAGACGTGACCCAAAACTGGAATCACCGTATCAAATATCAAGAGAACCGCATCATCCCTTTTTTTCCTATGATTGTAAAAGAACCTGCATTTGAACCTGAAAATAGGAAAAGATAACTAAACTTATTACTGAGAGAAGATAACAGAAAAAAAATGGGGTCATTGGAGTAATGGGAAAAAGAAGAATCGTAATTTCGCATAGGTCATTTCCTGCTTTAGGATAAACAAAAACAAAAGTCATTTTCATTTACAACTGACAAAAGAAGAACATAGCAGTTGATAGAGACAATACACCTTTATATGTGGTCAAATCTTAAGCTTGTTCACCATGGTATCAAGATCAATTAGCAATTTATTATCTTATAAGGCGATTGACATATTGCTGGATCCACAGAAAGACATTACTGCATATTGTTCTGAACATTTTTCTTGTTGTCGGTCCACAAACTTATTAGAAGTAGAGTAGTGGGCTATGTTTTTAATTGAAGGATTAAATGCTTACATTGAAGTTTTTTGAATAATTAACTTAACTGTTGACAATTATCCTGAACTGGCATGAGTCGTGATGGGGATGGCCTTAATCTGTTCTATGACAGTATTAGGAAGATACTGGTGAATGTGTTGAAGATTCCACTCTCCAGTATGCATGTCCATTGAGTCCTTAACTGTTAAATACTGCAGATGCGAAGGCACAAAATTAACTAAAGAATGCAAAAGAACTTTCCCCAACCAAAGGTCATGACTCCATAAATTAACGTGATTATCAGACTCAACAAACCATTTAAAACTAGTCTCAAGGATTTCCCTGCCTCTAACAACACTCTTCCAACACCAAGAGCTAGACACTTTAGCAACACGATTCCATATTCCAGTAGTGAGCACATACATACCAGTCATCAGTTGAGTAACTAGATTAGTGGGATTCATGCAAAGCCACCAAGCAGTTCCAGTGAGAAAGTACAAGTTAGAACAAATTACAGGAAAAAAGTCATTCAAAGATGAACAAACACATTCATATGAAGTTGTGTAAAAAATATCCACAGCCAGAACATGTGCAGGGAATATCCACAGCCAGAACCTATGCTGGGAATAGCCACAACTAAAAGGTTATTTTGGTCTTCTCATAACAATAATTGTATCAGAGTCATGAGAATTTGCATAATTATTTCTACCGACTTTTCATTTTTCCTACCAACAATTTCTGAATCATTGACATTTGAAGTGGTTTCTCGTTCTAGTTGAACACTATTTTGTTTATGACCATTAGTAATACTAGTACTGTTTGGTAGCAATTTGGACTTAATATCAGCATCGATAACAAGAAAATATGACAAGATAATAATTGAAAATAATACAAGATAATAATTGAAAAACAAAAAGACTTTGAGTTGGCTACTTTGCTGATCATACTCGACTCTAGTGTTGCAAGTTGCTATCACACAAGTCTCTCAATTCCCATCTCTATCTCTCATTGACTGTCACATGTATAATTCAAACCAGTGGGGTTCCAAATTCATATAAAAACAGTAAAATTTGTAATGTCTGTATGAAATTGTAAATGATGTAAAATGCAAATATCTTTTTCTATTCATTTGAGTGAAAACACATGATTTTTTCAGTCTGTTTTTTTACGCCGACTTCAATTTGGGGAAGAAGGAAAAATTAAAAAATAGGGGAAACAATAAAACCTTGCTGAACTGATTTGAAAACAAATGTGACCCAAAAATAAAATTAAATACCTAAATTTTTTTTATAGAGAGGCATTTTCATGCTTTCATGAGATGGTGCCAACGCTATTTAAACTAAACTTCTAGCACCCTGCATTTCAGTAACTCAGGTGAGTGGAATTAAACGCTATATAGCTAAGCAGTCTATACAAAATGTGCACGTGTTAGTTCTCATGCTTACTCTATTTCATTGAAAACTCATTTTTAAAGCTCCAGTTCTTTCAACCAACTATGCTAATACAAAAGAATTGTAAAAGGAAACACTCTAAAAAATACTCTATTTCAGTAACCCCCTAAAAATTACTCACGAATGAGCTCCTCTTGCTTCCTCAAAGCAACTGCCTCTTGATATGCTACATAATTCTATTACTTTAACATGAAATAAAAGAGTGGGTTGGTGACAGTGATACAATTACAACAAAGTAGATATTGTCTCAGCTACAAAATCTCATCTTGTAAAAGAAAATACTAAGCTGAAAGCATCGTGTGTCTAGTATATATTTAAAGTCGTCTCACATGACACTCAAACCTTAAGAAGTTGATAGATAAATTTCTAAATCCTGAAATTCAATCAATTATGTGTAGTATTCTAGCATCATGTTTCTAGTATTCCTTAATACGCCATCGCTCATTAAATTGAGGAAGTAGGGGGAATGAATATCCACGGGGCAATAAGGATTTTGTACGTACATCATTTTCATTTAGATATAGTTCCAAAAAAGGAGCAAATCCAGTGTATATGTGAAGTACCTGAATATACGAGTTAAGATAGTAATTTTCATAGTCCTACGACTTAGTTCCGCCAGCCTTCTCTCAGCACGCTTAATGTGATGGGCATCTTCACATGAGTTCCCATCCTGCACAAGAAAAGGGAATCTTTTCATTCTTGAATCAAGGTACAACAAACAACCCCAATGCAATTAAAAAAATAACATCTATGAAAGTACATTTTTGTAATCAGAACTTCGCTCCGCGACAAAATCTAACATTCGATACCCTATATGTTTGCGTGGTACCACCATATATAAAGCAATATAGTTTAAAATTATATCATTCAAGTCAAAGATAATCTAAACTGCTTGAGGATTTCACAATTTTATTAAGATTACTACTTTTGTTTACCTCGTTACAGTTTTGAGGTCCCTTTTCATCCCTTGGAGGCAAAGCCTCAAGCAAAGCTCTCTCAAAAAGTAACTACATATCATCCACTAGGTAACCATACCATTCCCAACACGGAAAATAGGAGCTGGTGATTCCGCAGCGTCCATTACCTTTTCTACAGATGTATTGTATTACTCTTACTATGGCATTCAAGAGCCTTTAAACCACTATAGAGATAATCCTATACCAAAGTGGACGTGACTTCTGTCTCTACAAAAAACTGCTTAACAACTAGTTACAAAATTCGTAGGTATTTCTGTGGGAGACAGATTTATCTATTCCTGTAGGCTTTTCTGTGTGGTACAGATTTGTTTATTAAAGTCTTCGACTTTGGGTCGTAGCAACTCTTAGTTGTGGGTGAGATCAGCTAAGGGAATCAAGTGCGTAGTATCCTGCTGGGATCAAAGACATAAGGAGTGCAACTGTACCTTGGATCAGTATGAGATTGATTGGGGTTCAAATACAGTCCAGGCCGAAGTTAGTTTCTAGTAGGCTAGTGTCTGTAGCAACTTAATACAGTGTGTGTTCAATCTGGACTAGGTCCCGGGTTTTTCTGCATTTGCGGTTTCCTCATTAACAAAACTTCTGGTGTCTGTGTTATTTCTTTTTCGGATTATATTTTGTTATATAAATGAAATATCACAGGTTGTGCGTTGTATCGATCAATTGGTAAATCCAACCTTTGGTTGTTGATTGAGATTGATGGATCCCTGAACATTGGTCTTTGGTACCGTTCAAGTTATTTCTCTTGTATTCAATCAGACTCGCAGATTTCTAGTTGTTTGAGTTAGGATTGAATCGACAAATTGAGATATAACTTTTTGATATACTTTTTGTTAAGATTGAGTCTGACTGTCTAGTTGATTATCTTAAAAGTATATTGGAGTTAGTCCATTGATAGATGCATTTATGTGTCTATTTTCATCTCTATTGTGTATAATGTTAGTACCCATTTTTGTACTTATTTTGGTATTTTATCTCTTTGTAGGTGTTTTTGGAGAAATAAGCTTTTTGTGGCGAAATTGGCTCGAAAAGTTGATGAATGCAACCTAAGGGACGAGTGTTATGCGGACTCCAGCAACGGATAAGGGGCGACCATCGGATAAGGGGTAACCTTTCCCCTTCACATTCAAATTCTGAAAATGGGCGGGAAACCAAAAACTTAAAAACGTGTTTCCTGGCAGATTTGGTGATGGATTTTTAGAGGTGTTTGAGGTCGATTAAACCTCTGATTTTCATAGGGTAGACTCCTTATGGGTCTATGAATCTAACATGGGTGTTTAAATCGATTAAACTGGGCTCAATCGACGGGTTTTGATCTCAACAGCAAAATATGGAAAGTCACGTGTGTGACTTGTTTTAGGAAATTTTAGAGAGATTAAAGGCAAGATTTTCTTCCCAAAGCTTAATATATATCTAAGGAAGAGATTAGAATCAAAAGGAAAGCCCAGATACGCGTGGAAATTCTAAAACAAGAAATTGCCGCAACTCTGCCGTGAAGAGAAAGAAAGAGATTTTGGAGAGATTTAATCGCTCTTTTTGATATAAATAGATTGGTTGGGTCATATATAAGGGGTGTCGAGAGTTTGGGGGGCTGAGAAGGGCTGAGGAGTGAGAAATCAAGACTAACAGAAAGTTACCTGCTGCTGTTTTCTGCTGGTGCGGAGCTGAAGAACACGAAGAACATAAGACGCACACTGAACAGTCGCGAAGAACACGAAGAACATCGACCCACACTAAACCGTCGCAGAAGCAGTCTTATATTCTTGTTTATTAACAGCACTTCAGTTGTATCGGTGATTCTGTAACGCCATAAAAGCGTTGCAGATTCGCTGTATTATTATTTCTCTTCAATAAAAACACCTTTTGAGCCATGTTTCTATCTTTTGAGCATGTTTTTACCATGAGGAGCTAAACCCAAACACTGGGATGACGGAGGAAGACGAATATCATACTTGGGGTAATTTTATTAATTCTTTTTAAGACTTTTGCATTAATTTTAATTGAAATTATGATTTGAATTAATTGGTTGTCATTTAATTTGATGATGTATGCTTAGCTTAGGTGTTTTGATACATCATACTTAGGATTTACAATCAATGTTTTGAGAATCTACCTTGGCAAAAATAGAGTCCTTGTTTTTCTTGAGCTAAAATTGTCAAAGAATTAATAATTGAACCTTATGTTTTGAATTCGGTGGAATCCCGAATCCCAGTACCTCTCACCATTGTTTAATATTTTTGTATATATTTTTATTAAATTTAAAAAATCCTTCACAAGCACGAGTTGAACGAACTTTACTCACCACTTTCACTACAACTTAAAAAACACATCATCCATACAGATTGCTAAGCGAAATATTGGGTGAGGTTGTTAGACCCACGCTTTTTCAATTGGTATCATAGCAGGAAAACACGTTTAAAGACCTTATAAGTCTGTGTTTGTAGCGATCTGACTATATGGACATAAATTCTATCTCCATAAACGTACCACCAGTCTTCGATGGCTCCAACTACTTGTGGTGGAAAATCGCTATGCGTGCTTTTCTTCAAGCTCGTGATTTTCAAACATGGGTACGTGTTGTTAATGGCTATGATCCTCCGGTTAATACAGAAGGCGATGTATCTATACCTAAGGATATTGGTAGATATAGTCCAGAAGAAATCCTTGCTGCAAAACAAAATTCTAACTGCTTAAATGCTATCATTCATGCCATTACCCCAGATCTTCAGCATCATGTAACTACTTGTACAAAGTCTAAAGAAGCCTGGGATATCTTAGAAACTGTATTTGAAGGGAATACCTCTGAAAAGGAAGCTAGGCTTCAAAACCTATGTTCCAATTGGGAAAAGCTTCGTATGGCAGATAAAGAGTCATTTGATGAGTTTAATCACAAAGTGTCTGAAATTGTTAATGCATCTTTTGCATTGGGTAAGACTATTCCTGAAAAGGACATTGTGATGAAAATTCTCAGGTCACTGCCATGTAGATACGATTCTAAGAAGCATGCCATCGTTAAAGGAAATAATCTTGATGTGCTTTCCAGAAATACTCTTGTGGGAAAACTAAATATTTTTGATCTTGAACTAAAACAAAGAGAAATACGTCACATGTCGTGCAACCCTGTTGCTACATCTGATAAAAAAATCTCGAGGTCCTAAGTTGATTGATACAAAGAATGAGAATTGCTTTAATTCAACTCTGTCACTGTTCGTACAACAGTTAAAGAAAATTCTTAGACGGAATAAAAGAAAGTCTCAAATGAAATCGTCTTCAATCAATGCAAAGGATAAATAGGTTCAAAAATACTATGATAATAGAACTTGTTCCAAGTGCTATAAGAGTGTTCATGTTCTTTCTGATAATCCTGATAGGGAGGTTAGTGAGTTAACCAAAGCATGAATGGCTACTCTAGACTACTATCCTGAGGAAGACGTCTGTGAAAGTTCTCTCAACTACTTTGCTGATATTCACACCTGTTCTTCTAACATTTCTGATATTTCCATGATAAATGATCCTACTTCTCCAGAAAACATATATCAACTAGAGAAGAACTGTTGGATTAAAAGGATTAAAAATCTGGAATGTCAACTGAATGAATTAAAACAGGAAATTTCTTCTCTTCGAAATTGTGATTCTAAAAATAAAAATCGAGTATCGTTAAACTCACTTAATCAGCATATTACTCCTGAAATGATGTCATATCCTTGTATTGAGGATGACATAATTGAATACAATGACACAACAAATTGTTTGTCTGTCTTGTATAAACAACAGGATGAACCAGAAATCATGTTCTCAAAGGTTCTTAAAAAATCTTATTTTGATTTGCCTTGTCAAAAGAAGAAAAGAAAATCTCCTAAGAAAGCCTTTCCAAAAGAGATTTTCAGAACCACTCATGGCTTGCAAAAATCGATAAACAAGAGTTTCAGAACTATACTGGAAAGGAAGAAATCTACTCTATATTTTCCATCCATAAAGAGAAATAATAAACAAGGGATTGTGAAATTTTCATCCTCTCATAAGAAACCACCCGGTCATGTACTGGATGGTGATTGTTACAAATTGTAATAGGATATAAGATGGTTCTTGTTTATCCCTTGAGCAAGAACCATGATCTTCAAGAGGGATGTAAAGAATTTTTTTTGGTTGGTTTATCTCCTATCTTGTTTCTGATTCCTCATCTCGTGTTTTTATGTGTGCTAAGAACCATTCCCCCACATAAACGGTTTTCTTAGCATTTTTGGGATATCCAAAATTTTGTTAGGGTTTTGGTCAAAGGTCGTTTTGAAAATTTATCCCATATCTTCTTCCTTTTAAGTTGAAGTTTTCTCTCCTTGAAGGAAGCATTTCATTTACCTCTTCTGTCATGTCCTCGTCAAGTCTTTTTAGTAAAGAAGATGATGTCTGGACTGTTCTCTTTCCCTCTAAGAAAGTTCATTTCGATTCTTCTGATAATGAGATGAGTCATGACAAACGTGATTCCTCCTATGATGTGGATCCTATTGTCTCTCATTAACTATGAATCTTGTCTTGGAACAAGTACGAGCTTTGAAGAGTGAACTCGAATCTTCAACCAAAAGACTTGAAGACAAGATGGATAATCTTGAATCCAGGATTAATTTAATCGAAGATGAACTTGATCATTATAGGGAGTACAAGAAGAGTCTTCAAAGTAAGTGAAATGATTTATTTGATTAAATAATTATCTTGGAAACTTCTTATGAGAATTTATTCTTGTGTTTTTTAAGAAGGATAACTAGGGTTTGGAATAGCCATTATTGTGATTACACATAGCTATGTCCAACGTTTTTCATCTTCAATGTTTTTAGATTTATTTATTTAAATTCTAAAATTAGTTTGGAAGATGATTTTGCAGTATTAATCTTTATGATTTCATATATTGCAAACTTGTTATGGGATATATGTGTTTGCATCCGTGAACTATGATTGTCCCATACGTGGTCAAAAGCTAAGTCCTTCATATGTCGATATGCAAGTATTGATAAAAGATTGAATGAACTTTTGACAAACAAAAGTTAAGCCTATTATGTCATTATGCATATATTGATGGAAGATAGGATGAACTTTTGTTTACAAAGATTAAGTCTATTATATGTCATTGTGAAAATAGTGATGAAGAAATGAATGAATCTTTGTTTATTCCGCAGTATTGATCTTCCCTGATCCATATTTTTATGTAAATACTGTGCGGCTCCGTAAGTTCCCTTTGTTTATTCCGCAGTATTGATCTTCCCTGATCCATATTTTTATGTAAATACTGTGCGGCTCCATAAGTTCTCTTATGTTGAGCATTTCCAATTAGACTAATCATGGGTTCTCTTGTGGTTAATTTGATTGAGATTTTTGGATACAAATTCATATTTATGTGATTTGTTAATTTCCAAAGAAATCCTTCTTTTATTGTGAAAGTAAGGTCGCTCTTGTTGTTCTTTCTGGAATAACATTTTATGGGGGAGAGTTCTTAATTGAACTTGTGCTTAATTTCCAAATCTTTGTGGGAAGTGCGGCCGTGGAATATTATAGGGGTTATCTTGTATCTTTATAAACTCCTTGGTGAATGCATTTAGCTTCGGCTATATGATTGCATATAAAAAGTTGATATGTACTTTCTTTTGGTCATGAAGTGTCTCTATGGAAATTTCATTAGGATCCCACTAGTTTTCGTACCTTTGCCAATTTTATTGACAAAAAGAGGGAGAATTAATGTATAGTTCACACTACAAATACATATGGTTTTTGGATCATTATGTAAGGGGGAGTGGTTTTTATGTGAGATGAAGTATTGAATAAGGGGGAGTGATACATATCACCATAGTATTGTTGTTGAAGTTGTGATACAATTGAACTTTGATGTTGTGTAATAATACTATGACACTGTCTAACAATGATTGAGAGCTTTTGTTTTCTCATTGTTATGGCTACGGATCTTCAACAACGGTGATGCTGATTTGAATATCTTTGGAATCATTGGAGTACTTGGAAGTGACGAAGATTTCAAGTAATGTTGAAGAACCAAGGAGATCATGCATGTGGATGAGAAGCTGCAAAGTTTATTTATTTTGTATTCCATATGTATTGATAGTTTTGTCACTAAAATTGACAAAGGGGGAGATTGTTAGAGCACTGCTCGGTCGAACTCGCAAGCGTTGCTATCTCAAGCTTGTTTGTCAAGTTTAGTTTCCAAAACTATAAGTCTTGATTTCTAATCTACTTATAGCTAAGTCTCGGACTAGGATAGTAAGTGTAGTTGAGCTCTAGACTCCACGGCGTTCATCATGCAAAGACGAAGAACTACTCAAGGAACTAGTGGATCTTCATCGACAAAAAGGTATGTGGAGACTTGAACTTATCTATCACTCAAAAGTCTATCTATTCTATCTCCTATCTTGAGACAAAAGTTGTATTGCTATATAGACTTCGATTATACACATTTGCTATTTCGAGCCGAGTTTATCTCGCTTATCTATTTTTCGAAATATGTGTTGGTAAGCTTTCGCTTTGGACAAGTTCATCTTTACTTGTGACAAAAGTCATGTTAATTGTTTCAATCTCTTGAAAATTTCTTTGATGAAAAATAGTGTGTGAATAACCTCTATATAACATCCTCTATCGGCAAATAAACATCCACAGGAATTAGCTTATCAACTCCTCGAACAGTACTATAAGAATCAGTACTGAACATCCCCTGGCTGGGCATTAATTCTAAAAAAGGGAAGCTTACGAGGTTCTGACTTCTATGACCCTGTCTTTGAAAAATAGAATGTTTCAATGATTGAAATGAGAGTTTAGAATATATAACCTTGAATGGATATAAACATTATATGTGAACTCATACTTGTGTAAGTCCAAAATCCTTGAACCAAAGTATGCGTACTTTACTGGTTTAGGATGTTTGGAGCTAAGTCCGCGTACCCGTACGCGTACTGCCTGAAGTTCACATCCCGTGAATTTCTGTTGGAGTTTGTGAACTGAAAACAAGCTCAATCCGGGTACTTAAGTATGCGTACCGGTATGCGTACTTGAGTGGGTTATTTTCTAAAAAACGGTTTATTCGTGAACTAAGACATTTATAAATTAAGGAATACAATCTTTGCAAACCGTGGCTATAATGTTCATGAATCGATTCGAGTGAATCAAAATCGTTTTTGCTTCGATTGTGTCTTATATATTTATATGAGATCTAAGCAATTGAACAACTCTCTAACTAGTTCTTTTGAGTCATTTGAACTAGTTATGGTGAAGATGAATAAGGTTGATATGAAAGTGCTCATATGGCTAACCATTGGTTAACTATTGTTGAACCGACTAGGTGTACACGTTTAGGTACGGCTACTCAAACCTAAATGGAGTTACATTTCATTTGTGTATAACAAGCTAAGTTCGATCTAACGGTTGAAATATATTAGCTTGAATCTAATAAGGTTTTCATCTAACGGTGAATATTAAATGCTTTGTTACCAAGGTAACTTAGATTGCAAACCCTGATTTGGAGACTATATAAAGGAGAACTCTAGAAAATGGGAAACCTAATCCCTACACCTCCTATATGATACTAGTTGTATAAGCTAGAGTCGATTCTCCTTTAACCTTAGGTTTCTATCGAGACCCTGTAGGTTAACGACTTAAAGACTTCATTGGGATTGTGAAGCCAGACCCAACTATTTTCTCTGTAGTTGTGTGATCTGATCTTGATGTTTCTATTGTATTTTAGTATAATCGTAAGATTGGCTTGAGATTAATTTCTCCGATAAGCAAGATAGAAAAGTAGTCACAAACACCTTCGTCTCATCGTTTGTGATTCCACAATATCTTGTTTCACTAGTCGATTAAGATTATTGTGAGGTGATTGATAATTCTAGGCTGTTCTTCGGGAATATAAGTCCGGGTTATTGATTGGTTCTTGTTCACCTTGATTTATCAAAAGACATAACAAAACTCGTAGGTATTTCTGTGGGAGACAGATTTATATATTCCTATAGACTTTTCTGTGTGATACAGATTTGTTTATTAAAGTCTTTGACTTTGGGTCGTAGCAACTCTTAGATGTGGGTGAGATCAGCTAAGGGAATCAAGTGCGTAGTATCCAGCTGGGATCAGAGACATAAGGAGCGCAATAGTACCTTGGATCAGGGTGAGATTGATTGGGGTTCAACTACAGTCCAGGCCGAAGTTAGTTTGTAGTAGGCTAGTGTCTGTAGAGGCTTAATACAGTGTGTGTTCAATCTGGACTAGGTCCCTGGGTTTTTCTGCATTTGCGGTTTCCTCGTTAACAAAACTTCTGGTGTCTGTGTTATTCCTTTTCCGGATTACATTTTGTTATATAATTAAAATATCACAGGTTGTGCGTTGTATCGATCAATTGGTAAATCCAACCTTTGGTTGTTGATTGAGACTGATTGATCCCTGAACATTCAGTCTTTGGTACCGTTCAAGTTATTTCTCTTGTATTCAATCAGACTCGTAGATTTCTAGTTGTTTGAGTTAGGATTGAATCGACAAATTGAGATATAACTCTTTGATATACTTTTTGTTAAGATTGAGTCTGACTGTCTAGTTGATTCTCTTATTAGTATATTGGAGTTAGTCCATACAGATTGCTAAGCGAAATATTGGGTGAGGTTGTTAGACCCCCGCTTTTTCACATAGGGCTTTCCAGTTGTTGGTTTGAGGGTCATTGCAATATAGTATTTCTATCTTGGCTCTGTAAAGAGATTTAACACTGAATTTCCCAGTGTCAGTGAGATTCCAGATGATTTTTTCCTCCTCCCCTGCATGAGTAGGGGCATGGATAGCATGAGCAATAGGATTGTTGAAGTAGGTAATAATCAAGTCAACATTTCAATCCCCATTTGGCAGCATAAGGTGTTCAACTCTGACTATCTCAGAAGGATAATCATCAGGTTTAGGGGTTATGTGTTTAATAGTTGGGATCCAGATGTTAATATTCTTGCCATTTCCAATTCTCCAAGAGCTGTGATTCTGTATGTTGATGATGCCTTCTAGAATACCTTTCCAAATCCAGGAATCTCCATCTTTTGGTTTAGTATCCATGTTTAGAACATTCCTGCCTATGAGATATTTAGCATCCATAAGTTGATACCAGAGAGAGTCTTTGTCAGTTTCATGCCTCCAACCAATTTTAGTGATCATAGAGATGTTAAAATGCTCTATATTCATAAATCCTAAACCTCCCATATGTTTTGGCTTACAAACAGCAGTCCAAGCCTTTGGATAATAACCTTTAGGATTATCTAAAGATTTACCCCAAAAGAAATCTCTTTGCAGTTTGTACAGATCTTGACAGGTTTGTTTAGGCAGCTTAAAACAGTTCATCTGATAGGTGTCAGTTGATGTGACAGATCTTATGAGGATTTGTCTTCCAGCTGAGTTCAGAGGAGTGTTTTTCCAGCTGGACAGTCTGAGCTTGAGTTTATCCACTCCAGGTTTGAAGGAGTTGATCTTGCTTCTATGGGTGAAGAGAGGAGAGCCAAGGTACTTTTCATTTGTTTGAAGGACTTGAACTCCCATAGCATTGCTGATAATGGGGATAAGATTTGGGTTGGTGTTGTTGCTGAAGAAAACACCAGACTTGTTGAAGTTTATGAGCTGACCAGAAGAATCTCCAATTTTTTTTGAGAATGTCCATGAGATTTTGACTTTCTTTCTTATTAGCTTTGCAGAAGACCATGCAGTCATCAGCAAAAAGAAGTTGATTGATAGTGGGAGCTCTCTTGCAGATTTTAGTGCCAGTAATGAGACCCATCTCCTCAGCATGGATGAGAGTCATAGAAAGAGCTTCCATGTAGAATAATAAAAGATATGGGGATAGGGGTCCCCTTGTCTGAGGCCCCTAGAAGGTTTGAAGAATTTATCAGGGGAGCCATTTATGACAACTGCATAGGTGGTGGTAGAGATGCACTGATAAATTTTGCTACACTATAGATAATTGAAACCCATTTGTTTCATGATAGCAAGAAGGAAGCTCCAATCAACTTTGTCAAAGGCTTTGGCCATATCAATTTTTATTCCCATAGTTCCATTATGACCTTTCTTTCCTCTTTTGGTTCTCATAGTATGAATGATTTCATGGGCTATTGCAATGTTGTCAGCAATTTTTCTACCAGGGATGAAAGCAGATTGGTAAGGGGATATTATTTTAGATAGGTAAGGTTTCATTCTTTGGGAAATAAACTTATAGATGATTTTGCAAGTTGTGTTACAGAGGCTTATAGGTCTGAAGTGACTTGGGGATGATGGATTATCAGTTTTGAGTATAAGAAAAATAAAGGTAGAGTTCATTTCTTGAGCATGTGACAGAATTGAAGAAGTTTTACTGTTTTAGACCATTTTGGTGACAACCTCTCCTAAGATGTCCCAGTTGGTTTGGAAGAAGTTAGGTTGGAAGCCATCAGGGCCAGGGGCTTTATCCCCAACCATACTGAATAGTGTAACTTTAACTTCATGGCTATCAGGGATTTTATTGAGGGTAGTGTTATCATGGGGGGTAATGGTAGTTGGGATGAGCTGAATGATATCAGGATTTATGTGAATGGGCTCAGCAGTTGCCATGTTGGAGAAATGGTTGGTGAAGCACTTAGTAACCTCCTGGGGATCATGAAGCCAAGTACCAGTATCATCTTGAATAGAGTCAATCTTGTTCCTTTTAGTTCTACATTTAGAGGCTCTGTGGAAATAACTTGCGTTCCTATCTCCTAGCTTGATGAGTTGATCTCTGCTTTTGGTTTTCCAGAATTTTTCTTCAATATCTAACCAGTCATTTAGGATTTTCCTAGCATTCCTTATATTTTGTCCTTTATCCTATCTGAAGTAATTGATGTGCAGCCAGGTAAGGTGTTGCTTGCATTCTTCAATATTCGTTTTGATTTCCAGGTTCTAATTTGGAGCTTTATATCCTTGAGCTTCCTGGCAATGAGATAAGCACTAGATCCAGAGCAAGTCTTGTCCCAACATTCAGCAATAATATTCTTGCAGTCCTTATTTTCTAACCAAGGCCCAAAGAACTTGAAGGGAATGCTACCATTTTTCCAGTGAGGATTTGAGTTTAGAAGAATAGGGTGGTGATCAGATCCTATAGCCAACATATTAGATATGGTGGTATTGGGATATAGCAGAAGCCATTCTTCAGTAACAATTCCTCTGTCTAGTCTTTGCTCAGTCAAGGCAGGGCCAGTTCTTTTGTTGGACCAAGTGAATGGGCATCCAGTGGACCCTAGATCCACTATGTCCAACTCAAGAATTTTGTTATTGAAGTAAGTTGCCTCAGTGGTGTCAATGGGTGAGAACTAAATTTCTCAGCGTCATGCAGAATGAAATTGAAGTCTCCCATAATCATCCAAGGAAGGCTATTGGATATGGCAGTATTCTCAATCATTTTCCATGATTCAGTCTTTTTGGTTAACTCATAAGGGCTACCATAGTAGCTAGTGAAAATCCAAGGGGGCTTTTGGCAGGGCTAACTATAGCATTGATATGGTGCATAGAGAAGTCTATAACTTCAATATTGAGGTTACTTTTCCATATCAAGGCTAAGCCACCAGCTGTACCACTTACCCCTCCTGGTTTAACAAACCAAAAATTGCTAACATTGATATCTCTCATGATCTTGTTGATGGGATCTTTTTTTTTGTTTGGTTTCAGAGAGAAAGATAATGTCAGGATTTAGCTTGTTCAACATGTCATTTAGATATCTCTTAGTATCCTTTGTGCCAAAGCCTTGGCAGTTCCATGCAAGAAATGTAAAGAATTGCCAGAAGTAGGATACAAGTGGATACTTAGAGGTAGGTTTTCTAGCAATGTGATCAAAAAATAGATGGTTGTGTTGTGTGCAGGATAATAATCTAATGGTGTTGGTGAAGCTAGCCAAACTAATAATCAAAGTGAGATGAGTGTTGATAGATATCAAAGTAAATAGAGTAAGGAGTACTTTGCAATTAAGAATGTTGCCCTCCAAGGTATCATTAGCCAGACTCAGAGGTGGAGTAGTTTGATGATCTATCATGGGTGTGTCCAAGTCTTTGAATCTTTTGGCTTTGTCAGCATGAGTGGAGCTGAGAGATCTATCTTCCATTATGCTGGTGGGCTTCTTTCTTTTGGGTTCAGCAATATCAGAAGCAGTAGGTTGTTCCATCCGAGGTTCAAAATGGTGAGTCTTTTTCTTAGCTCTCCATGCTTCCTTATTTTTCTTAGCTATTTCCATGTCCATTTTAGCTTTAATTTGGGCTAAGGTATGAAGGGAGTTAAATGGGAAAGGCTTTGGAGGGGGGAGACTGGGAAAATGTTAGTATTGAAGGATTGGTCTGTAGCGGTATGGGATTGGGGCCCTTGAGCTCTAGCTACATCTTTCAAGTTAGTTTTTTTCTTATAGGTGCTAGTCAGCTTTTTGGCCAAATCCACTTTTCTGTTCCTCAGCTGGCAGGCAATGACATCAGGGTGTTGAGAGGTTTTAACAATACCAGTTTGAAGTGGTTGGGCTCCAAAGATGAGTGGTTCACTTGAGGAGGTGGCTATGTTGGCAACATCACTCTCCAGCTCCAGCTTCTTAGCATATTTCATTTTGGTTTCAAATTCCATTGCAGCATCTTTGTCAGAGTAGGAGTTGTGAATAATTGCTTTGCTAGTAAGAACACTTCTCTGCTTTTGAGTTAAGGGGGATTGAGGTGGTTGACATGGCATGTTGATGTTGTGAGTTTGAGTTGGTGGGATGGGGCAAGGAGGGTTGGGATGATCAAGGATTCTACAAAATTTGCAAAATTTGATACCATTTAGAGCATAAGCAAATTCCAACCAATGGGAGATGGTAATGGTTTCAAAATCTTCAATCCCAAACTTCAATGGTCTTGTAACATCAATTTTGAGTTTGACTTCCATATTCTTCTCAAATCTGTCTCTTCCATAAGGATTTCTAGCTTCTTGAAAGATTCCAGCTAGCTTCAGAATGCCTCTGATGTCAGGTATTATATGCTTAGGGATTCTCTTAATTAGAAGTCATACCATAACTTTGGACAAGAGTTCTTCATCAATGAGGTTAGGGCCTCCAGCAGGGACTTCAAAAAGAACCATGAGTTTGTCAAAGATACCTCTTGTTCCTTCTCTTCTCAGTGTAGAGTAGTCTTCTTCATGTGTAAGCCTCAAAGTGTATAAGTTTCTTCTTCTGTTCCAGAGATCAACCTCAATTCTGCTTAGTATTTCCCAATTGCTATTGATGAAGCTGCTTACTCTAGATGTTTCAAAGCAAATATTACTGTACAGCTTCCCAACGAAGCACCATTTCCAATCTAGTTTTTGTTTAGGTTGAATATTTTCAGGATTTAGGAAGACTTTTGGGAATAAATCTTCAGGTAAAGCCATTGTAGTTTTTAATTTGTCAACTAGACTGTCGATGCTATTGGGGTTGGAGTTAAAGGAGGAGGCCATGAAGAGAAGGGTGAAAAGCGGGTAAAGATCACTATTAGTGTAATAGGTGAGGAATATAAAGATAGAATTTGGGGGGAGATGGCCAACTTTAATTTGAAAAAACTTCACGGGTGCGTGGTGGTACAAATGAGGAGCAGGGCGGTACAAGTTTTGTTTTTTGTTGTGGCCAATGGCATGGTTCCAACTTAGGGCTTTTTGAGCTTTAGTCACATGTGTGGATGTTGACATGTGCTTGGAGTGGTGCTTGATGGCTAATGGTTCTTGGAGGGTAGCCATGTGACAAGAGTTAGTGGGGGAACTACAATTGAAAGTAAATTGTTTACCTGATTTTGGTAAGTCATTGTCATGATGATGCTGAGTTGCCTGTTGACCAAAATTATGCACCTTAGACTCGAGATTTGGCTGTTGTTATTTAGTCCTGTGTTTCAGGTTGATCGGGTAACCGGAATGGAAGGGCCCATTTGGTAGAGCCACAAGAGGGATCAGGATTGGGCTCGTGCTAATAGCATAAGCGAAAAATTTGGAACCGTTATTGCATGTCTCATGGTAGTTTCTTTTGCCAAGTGTTGGTAACCGCTTAATGTGAGCCATTAGCGATGGTTTATAGGCATAATATGATATGCTATACAGCCTAGAGACATGACTGTGCAATGTTGCGTCTGATCAAGTTGCCTTGAAGAGAGAAAAGAGAGATAGTAAAGTAGGGTAGTTACTATCAACGACAGAGATTTGAGGGATGTTGCTCTTCCAAGCAATATAAAATTCATTTTGAAGAGGAAACTCTTCACTTTCTTATTCATTCTCTTTAGAGAAAAAGACCAGAGAACAAGATCTCCAACCTTCAGAGGGAAGAAGAAAATATGCCTCGAGTACTTTACAGTGAGGGAGGGATTGTTGAGAAAACTCCTGAGATGCTGGAGGAGCATACCTTGAATTGGTACAACCCCAATTATCCCATCTCGAGCTTGCCATATGGAATTTCCTTTCCCAAATGGCCGAGAGGCAGTTAACTATACACGCAATTTCAATTGGCATTGGGACAATTTACGCTACAATCGAAGAGTGAAATTGGAGCAGATGTATGATCAAGTCCCACCAGGGCAAGGGAATATTGTGGTGCGACCAAGGTTTAACTTCCCATATCCAAATCAGGTAATTGATATGTTTGTGTTTGCAAGTGCATGTCAATATTTATTGAACTTTATCCTTGTAAGAATTAAGCAATTGTAATTCTTGCAAGAGCATACTAGAGATAGAGCAACCATACCAGAGGGTTTCCAGAACAATGTTTATGAGGAGGGTGAAAGTAGTAGGAATGGTGGCAGAGAGAGGGTAGTCTTCCACAACAGCGTACATGAAATTGGAAGTGGTATTGGTACCCAAAATGAAGAGGAAACTAAACATGTTGCTGATGGTCAAGGTGAAGAAAGACCCCCACCACTTCCAATTGCAGTTAGTCGAGAGCCAAGACAGGCATGGAGTGTGAATGATGGTTGGGTTGTGTATACAACTCATCCACGACTTGGCCAGTATGTGATGAACGAGGGAGTAGTGCTTGTTGGGGATCGGTATGTTATTACTGGTGGAGTTCGTCAAGGATTCTTTGTCAATGTGATGCCTACACCTATTAGAGCAGAGATACGCAGAAATGCAGCAATTCCGTTTGGATGGGTTTTCTTATAATTGTAGTTATACGCACATATCATGCTTACTCCTGCATTTGTATATATCAGTTTATCCTTATTCTTTAACTCTGAGGTTGCTTGAAAAAAAAAAGATGAAAGAAAAAGACTGATCAGGTTCAGTTAGATCTTAATTGCTCATTTTTATCACAAGAATTGCTGGGATGTCAGAGAGTCCAACTATAATGGCATCATCGTTGTTCTTTAGCACTCAGCAGATACCTGCACGAGGCAAAACCCAGTGCAAGCAAAAAAAAAGTAATAGCAGCATTTCGAATTCTATGACCAGCTTAGGCTAAGTCTTATGGGCAAGATTGAGCTGCTAGATTAGTAGAAATGTGTTGCAATTCAAAAAAAAAGTGTTGCCTATTTGTTAACACTAGTTCTCTCTCCTAGAAGTTGCTCGCATGTGAACTAGCTGCTAGATAGTTACGTTGAATCATTCAGCGCCGGGAAAAACACGTTTTCGCGGAATGGTTCAGCGCTGGGCGATTTATTTTTTGATCTGACGGCTGAGATTTAAAGCGCTGAATCGTTCACCGCTGGGCGGTGATCCCAGCTGACGTGAACTGCTAATCTAGCTGCTAGATTAGCACTCCCATAAGATTTAGGTGGTTGTCCTAGCTGACGTGGATTGCTAATCTAGCTGCTAGATTAGCACACCATAAGACTTAGCCTTAAGCTCTCATTTTTATTAAGCAAAAGCCAGCACCCTGAGGCAAAGTGTATGCTGGGGATTCCATCAGATATATACAGGTTTTAGCTTTGAAGTTATATTGTGTACATCCAACTGCAAATCAACAGGTCTACTTAGGTTCGATCCCCGATCTAGGATCTAATCTGAAAATGCACTCAAAACCAGACCACGGATCCCTTATATATTATTGTAGTGTAATTTTAAAAAGAAAGAACCATTTCATTTTTCTTTCCACCATCAGTCGCCTTCCTCTTTAATCACCAAAATTAAGCCCATTTCTCCTCCAAACCCTAGAAAATCAATTTGTCATTCAGATTTACTCTCTGTCTCTTCTACCATCACTACTACTTGTCTCTTAACAAAGGGTTTCATGATGGGAAGGTTTGACAATCTCCCGAAAGATATCATACTCGACATATTGACTAGGTTACCAACCGAATGTGTTCTAGACTGCAAATTGGTTTGCAAACCGTGGAGGGATGTTGTTCATCTTTCATCATTCTCTCAAATGCACCTGAATCATCTCAAATCTGCTGCTAATGATTCTGGTAAGTTGAGTTTTCTTTTCTCTGTTTATTATCAAGGGGTTAAAGAACTTTTCTATGCTGAGTATGATGAGAAATGTCATGAGAAACCCTTGAATAGAATAACAAGGATTAAGTTATTGGGAGGTTTAATTTGTTTAAGGGAGGTTAAACCCTTTAATAGAATAACAAACCCAGTTAGGTATCATTATTATTCTTTCTGTTCCTGTGATGGTTTAATTTGTTTTAGTGGATTGTTTAAGGGAGGCAAACATGCTAGATCGCATTATGGACCTACTTGTATTTGTAATCCAGTCACCAGAGAGTATATTATCCTTCCGAATTTCGAAGGACAGTACCGGTGGCATGGATTTGGTTACATTCCTTCGACCAATGAATACAAGGTTGTTCGGATATACGAGTCTGGGGGAGACTCAAATGTAGGCATTATTCAGGTATACACCCTTGGAAGTGGCGTTGGATGGAGAAATGCGGGAACGTTGGACATCAATATGAAATGTGTTAGAAAAAGTCATGGTGTGTTTGCAAATGGAGCTCTTTATTGGGTGGGGGTGGACACGGAAAGAACCATTATTCTTGCTTTCAATTTGGTTGATGAAAAGTTTAGTGAACTTCCATCACCACCACCTTCTTTGGCACGAGCTAGTGTTCCATATTTATCTGTTAAACTAGGGGTTTCAGGTGATTTTCTAAGTGCTACTTATTATAATGCCAGTGATTCTGATTTATGATTTTTTAAGAAGAATAAAGATAATAATGACTTGAGCTGGAGTAAAGAGTTTGGTTTCAAGAGTCACATATTACCACCATTTGAGTTTACGAAGAGCGGCAGGCTTCTGTGTTATGGGAATGAGAACATTTATAGTTATGATCCAAAAGCTTCATATACTAAACTGGATGTGAGTTTTGGCAAGCCTGTTTCTAATGCAATTCCTCACAAGAATACTTTAGTTTCATTGAAAGTATTAGGTGAAAAGGATGCAAAAACAATGGAATGATGTGAAAGAGGAAGTTCAACTGAGGAGACAGAAAACAGTGACAAACTGAAGAAGCCGCAAAAGACGCAAGAGAGCTCTAGGTATGTGTAATGATATTAAACCTTCATCGAAATTTTAAGCATTTAGAGATTGGGTAACATGGGATCGTTTCTGAATTTAATTAGTATAGAATATGTGCTGATTGTATATTGTGTATGAATTACTCTTGTAGCCATGTGTTGCTATGCTTATTGCGCATTTTGTGATTTACTTATGTAGTCTTAAATGGAGAATGTAAGTCGAAACTTTGTTTTTAGTAAACCTATACTTCTGCAATCCAATTTATTAGTAACAGGATGACAGGAATAGAATCTAACTAACAAGAACATAGGCTTACATCAGAAGTTGGTTCATAATGACTGCGCATTTTTATTAACAAGGATTAGTAAAAAGAAGCATACATCAGAAGTTGGTTCTGATTATTTTTTCCTAAACTAAACATCACTGCATTAAGCATACTTTCTGTTCAATGGCTTCACGATCACATCTTGAGGTTCCAGAGGTGAAAGAGGGTGCATGGATGCTAAGAGATTTGTCTTTTCAGTTTCTGGGAAATTAAGGATGATAGTGACGAACTCGAAGATGGCTAGAGCTCATTAGAACTGGGACGAGATTCTAGGCGTGATTCCTCTGGCAGCAGGTATTGAAAATTGGAGCGTTTTCGGCTCATAAGAACTGGTAATGTCCAACCCTCAGGATGGTTGCTAAAGAATTTATCAGCCTCTGGTGGACAATTTGACTCAGGTCCGTGTATGTAGATTGGTCAGGATGAACTTCAACAATATCCAGTGGTATTGTTACTCTCATGTCTTGCTTCATACGAGGTTCTCTCATCATGAACAATAATCTTTTCGACCTGAACAGCTGCTGGAAGTATGTATTTTATCTGCGCAAGATATTGTGTGAAAACTTTCTTTTGGTAAATACATTAGTTGGCATCTTTTTACAAAGGCTGAGCAACCTCACAGAACTTCCTATACAGTCGAAAGAATCAGCGACAATTTTGTGTTTGTCAGGAATGGCTGCTCTTCACAAGTTTTGCAGTTTCACCTTCCATTCTTGGAAACAGTAATTGAGACTTCCCTGAGAAGATTTTCAGGTAATACGAGAGTAACCGAGAAGTAAAACAGACACGGAGTATACCACTTAGGAAATGAAAACTCTTGAGGAGAATTGGATCATACAATCATTTACAACAAGCTCTATTTTACCTGACAGAGTTTCTGAGTTAAAGACCAATTTACACTGATTTCTGAATCACTTCATTACTGTTTTCTTAAAATAGAACTTGAAAACCTTCCCAACTCAGCAAAAGAATCAGACTCAAACATTCAATAACCAATTTTTTTTCTTTTTTCATTAGTAACACCATTCACACTTGGAGCTTTGGTCTTGAACTTTCAGTTACTCATTGTCTATGTACAGGAAACAAATCTCTTAAATTCAATGAAAACGAAAAACTGCAAATGAATCTGAGTTCTTTTAAAACCCATCATCTGAAGAATCGCCACCTGAAGAGGAGGACTTAGACTTATCTGACAAAAAATTTACCGGCAAATAGGGGAACCTCACGGGAGCTCTCTTTGGCGGCGAAGATGAACTAGTAGATGAACCTGCTGCAGCTGCAGCCGGCTCAGCAGGTTTCTTCTTTTGAACATTCCTAGCAATATCAAGGCAGACCTGATCGACCATTCTTAGGAAATCATGCACTATAACAAATAACTGAAGTGGGTGGTCTTTATCTTTAGTTCCAGCTTGATAATACTGAGTAGTTCTCTTCACTAAGTTCATTATCCTTTCTTGCTCCTCTTTCATCGCCGTAAGTTCTTCGTCTGACGAATCTAAGAAACTCTTCATCTCTTTCACAAACCCACTTCTCTCAGCTTCAATTTTAGCAGTGAATTTTCGAGTTTCAGTGACACGCTTTGTCAGAGTAGTGCATATGTTCCCAAAGCCTTCATAATCAATTGTTGCAGCTTTTTTAACATTCGCGAATTCAGTACTTAAACCTCCAACAATTGGTAGTCCCAGCGTCATGTATTCTTTCTCTCTATCTTCTTTTGATAATGAAGGATCTGAATTCAGACCACCACTGAATGCACCACTACTAGTACCGCCGCGGCTGTTGCTTCTAGTGAAGTTATTGTTTTTATTAAGCACACAGCGCTTACCTTCGAATCGAACTACTTCTTCGACGACAAAATGTAGTAAAGTAGTTTTCCCATCACTACTCTTCACATCCGAAAGTTTTCTTAATGCTGTCAAGTTGAATGCTTTTGCATTACCTCTTGCAGTTCCTGCATTCATCCGGTTACCAGCTTTCAATATAGCTTCTAAGAGTTTCAAGAACAGTCCACGAGTTCGCAGCTCATTGCATCCAGCTTCAAGTATTTTTAACGAGTTCTTCAGCTGGAGAATTTCAGGCTCGTAATTCAATCGGAAAAGCATAGCGTCAAGACGCGCAAACGGATAGGGAACAGCCTTGAAAATATGGTACAAGAAAGACTCAGCATCCGCAAGTTTTGTTATGTTCCCATCAAATTCGACTAGTGCAGTCTCCTCTTCTTCTGTTGGAGCAAACTTTGCAAGTTTTTCTAAGGTATCGGAATCCAGACCACGGCCTTCTTGTAATGCATCCAGGATTTCTGTACGAGATATCGCGAGAGACCGGAGAACAATTGCAATGTTTTGGGATTTTCTTGGATCAAGCAGGAAAATTTGAGTAGGGGAATTTGGATTAGCACCACCCACAGCCATGCTTGACTTGGTTGCATTTGCATTCCCTTTTGGAGATTTCTTGGTTGCAACATTCCCAAACAAAGCTTCCATCAAATCATCATCAAACCTTAAATGAAGAAATGAACAAAATTCAGATATTTGCAAATGAGAAAAACACAATTACAAAAAAAGAAAATCAGATTTTTGATTGATGATTACCTGAAAGAACCGCCACTGATTTTATCCCACACCATAGAATGATCAGGATTAGCTGTAACTTTATCCCAATGTAATGGCTTCAATTTAGTCTTACCTGACCCTTCAGCCGAACTCTCACTAGAAAACTCTCCAGAAACTGGTTTTACTGATTTTCCTTTTGGTGGTGGAGGTGGTGGTTTTGAAAATTTGGGTGGCGGTGGGGGTGGCGCTGAAACCTCCTTCGTGGCAGTTTTAGGGAAAGTAGGCGGTGGTGGTGGTGCTGCCGAAACTTTCTTCGCGGCAGGAGGAGGCGGTAGTGGCAGAGTTGACGGAGGCGGTGACGGTGGTGGCGGAGGAGGTGATGATGTTTGTGCTTGAATCGCGGGTTGTTCCTGTTTCGGCACAGACATCGTCTGAAGAACTGTTCCATTTCGGCGATCACGATTATTGAACGGAGTAATTTCATTTCTTGGGTCATCGTAAATAGCAATAGGACTAGTCTGATCAGATGAATTCGAACTTCCACCGAGAAACGGAGTTTCTTGAACAGGTTCAGAGTGGGTTCTTCGATTTCTTCTCTCTTTTCGCCTCTCTTTTCTGACATCGTCTTCGTTAATATCGTTAATCTTTGACAAAACCTCCTTCTTGAAACTACTTCGCAATGTTCCGCCTTCAAGTTTTCTCCAATACAGTACATCCAATCCATCTTCGTCAACGACTATACCTTTCAAGGTTCCGTCAAATCGTTTCATTTCTTCTTTAGTCATTCTCACGTTATCCCGCTGAAGAGGATCCCGGTGAAACACCATACCATTGGTGGTGTTAGTATCGGTTTTCTGATCTTCATTTTTCTTTTTCCGATTGGCAATAACATAACGTTGAAGAAAAAAGAAGAACAGTCCGGCAATTACAATAGTACTAGCTGCTGTTATACCAACAGCTTTCCCAACCGTTTTACCGGTGGAATGTGACGATCTATGTTCCGGCGGTACTGGAAATACTGGTACAGGGTCCGGTGAAGGTCTGGTCGGAGGAACAAAAGGTGGAGATAAGGGGATAGAAGGGAAGAATGTTTCAAGATTCTGAGGAGAATTTGATTGACAAGATGAAAAATGAACAAGTGAAAGGAAAAGGAGAGCAATGAACAGGCATGACAGCTCCAGGCCGGCAGCAGCCATGAAAGTGATGATTAAACAGAATTGATATTATTTGCAGATGAAATTTTGAAAGAAAATCTAAAGAATTCTAGTTTCAAATTTTAGAGGATATTGTTTGAGTCATGGGGTATTGAAGAAGTAAATATTCATGGTGGTGTAGTGGTGTTTTTGGATTTGTTATTTGCTGACACTTTCAATGTTGGAAAGAGTAGTAGTTGGCTGTGGTTGAGACTTTTTATCTTTCCCGGGCTTTCATTCTCTAAAAAGACTAAATTACCCTCTTTCGAGATTAGCAATTTTGTTGGTCTGGACTTAGCCAAGTCAGATATCAGATCGGTTGTTTTCTCGTCTTTCAGGTGTCCGACTATGACTCGAGAATTGATCCGTCTCGTATATTTAATTTAACTCGAAGCTATTTAAGATCAAATCAATTGTTTTGCATTTTTCTAATGTCCGATTCTGATTTCTTGTCTTATATATTTAACTCGAACTATTTGAGTCAGATACAAAATAGTACCTGAGGCTGACTCGTTTGGACATATATTTGACAGGATTCAGAAATTTTCTATAACTCTGCTATTTGATATAGTTTTTGTTATTTAAGACAGAATAAAGACAACCAACACGTAGGATTAAGTAATGACTCTAGTATAAACGGGTATGGATGTATTAGTAATTATGCATTTTAAGGGGCTTAGGTACGAAAGGGTGGGTTTGGTGACTTCTCCGTCTACATATTTCTTCCCCTAGTAAATGACGTCAAAAGGGTTGAACCGGCCTTTTCTATACAAACATATTTTATTGTACATTTGATTTGAAAATTTTGACATAAGTTTGATTAGTTTTGATTTTGGGTTTACTTATAATTATCAATCTACTTTTCTGAAATACTATTAACCAAATATAACAATTTTTTGTCTTCCTTTTAAAGACTTAAAACTTGATTGGCTCATTTGTTGCTGCCATGACAAGGAACCCACAATCTTTTGAAAAGAGTGGACTATGTATGAAAGTCTAAACTGCGCGTTATGTTCGCATAAACTTATTAGAACGCTTTATGTCTAATCAAATCATTTGGATATGGAAATCCAAATATTTAGCACATGTTTTTCTCTCAAGTACCAGAAAGTAGGAAGAGTATCCGAGTGAAAGAAAAATATGTCCACAAGGTCATTTAGAAGCCAAAAGAACTCTCAAAATTTCAAATAAAAACACCACCAGAAACAATGAGGAAAACAGCTATTCTAGCTAGTATATCATCCACTTGAACTTCTTTGGGAAAAGATTAAACTTCATGCACAATCTATCCCTTTCTACGGACATTGTCGACTGTGAAATCATGCTTACAGTTGAGTTGGTCACATACTTGGTGGTCGCACCAAGAAATATAAAGTTCGAATCTCCCATATAGGTTTTTCTTTTCTTGCCTAGCTTCCTGAACTTGTGGTTAGCAAACCTTTTGGTTTGAAAAATGTTAATAAGAAAGGAATTTTAAAAAAAAATCATGGCGATAAAACCATATTTGTTTTATCTGTATCAAAAATTCCTGGTCAGAAAAATAAATAAAAAATAAATCATGATTTTTTTCAACTAATCCAATGAATATTTATATGATATACTTCTTTGATGTAAACTGTTGTTTGTTTCCAAGGGAGAAGAGGCGTTATTAGTAAAAGTTAGGATGCACCAGACAAAAGGGGGAAAAAGGCTCGTCTTGTAATTTGAAGTGGTCAACTGAAGACTCCATTTAAGGAGATTGATATTTTTTTTGTGAGCCAAACTGTTGTAATAATGGAATAATAATTGGTTACCCAATAAATGATGATGAGGTATCTCAATTGTTGACCGATGTTTTGTGCGTGGTATCACCTTGCTGTATCGGCCGAAATGTATTTGTTGACACTGATCTGTGATGTACGATCTTTTGTTTCAAAAATTGAAGCTTGGTAATTATATAAAACTTGTAAGCTACGGTATAACTTTCATTAGCGTTACAAGATAATAATTATGCAGAGTGTGTGGGAAATCATATCAAAACCAACTCTCACATGAAATCAAAGGTGTCGTGATTGTTTAAGTAAATCCACCGCGCTCTTAGGAATTCTCACTCCCTTATGAAAAGAAATTGGTTTTGGTGATGTTTTTGCAGAGGGTCCGGTTGAAAGGTTGATTTTACTAACGCCATTTTTTCCAACATTGCTAATAGGGGTATCGGATTCCAAAGGAGGGTACCAAATGCATATAAGATAGAGGATTTTTTATTTTGTCATATATGCATTTTGGTATCCTCCTGTTGAATCCGGTACCCATTAACAGTTTCCCGAATGAACAACGTTTTTCGTAACTTTCATGCCAAGTGGTTGGGGGAGCTTTGTCTCTAAATTTCTTGCAATGAATATTAGATACACAATTAGCTTAATAACAATTACATTTAGCTCGTGGAGTAGTTGTTAGATTGTAGGTTATATCAGTGTATCATTGTCAATGTGAACTGTTGAAAGGCTGCAATGAAAGATTGGTGACTCTAGGACTTTAGCATAGCATGGCAACTTGACAAGGAAGACTAAAACCTGTCTTTTCAAGCCACCCTTTTAAGTTATAAGGGTCCAGTACGTGTGTACCTTCCTTTATTGATCGGCATACATCACCTTTACCAATACAAAGCAAAAAGACTTGACTAGGAAATATGAAGACCGTGTGTGAGAGATGGAAAATACGATGTCAATTTCAGTATGAAAACAAAACTAAATAAATCGACAGAAAACGAGTTGTACTTTAACTAGCTAGCACACGTTCGACATGATTCTAATTTCACATTATAGAAAAGATGATCTACCAATGGAACATTCTGAGGAACCACTGGATAGCCCAGTAGATTCTATCACTTCTCATCAACAGATTGTTTGGCAAACAAGAACAAAAGCAAAAGTTATTTTTAGGGCCAGTTACACAATGGTCATATATTTTTTTTATAATTCGTTCACAAAATGGTCATATTTCCATCCGATTTAATATCTTTGAATAAAACAATGTTATCTTTTCCCAAAATACCCTTCTCATCTAGCTAATTGGTTGAAGTGGTGGTGGTGGAAGCTTAAGAATTTTCGCTAGAATCCAGAGGGGAAGCGTTGAACCCTTTGAGTGGATGTGGTGTAACGATTCTAAATACGGTGTCACGAACCTGAATGTGATTTAATGATCTTGAATGCGGTGTAACGATATGTAAGCGGCGGCACCACCACCGTCAAAACAATTATAATGAAGGCAAAATTTTAAATTGTGTATGGAGGGATAAGTAGGGTGGACACATAGGTAATTTCATTAACATATTTAAATGTGAGTCATCACTTAACTCTCTTTTTAATGGAAGTATGACAATTTGGTTAATAGTTTGTAACAATAGGATGTTTTTGTGAATCGGATCTTGATACTAGGACTGTTTTGGACATTTCCCTTATTTTTAATAGTTAGGAAAAAAAAAGGTTACATTTCAAGAAAACGTAATTTTTGTTATCTTGAAGTCATTCTAGAAATATTCCAACCTACATTCTGAAAAATTACTTCTTAACTTGGCAAAATTTGGGCATGCCCAGTTTAATCAGGACATATCGAATAAATTGGATTTTGATAAAGTACCCCCGTTTTGAAATATAGTAGATGAAAATACCCCCGTTTTTTTATTTTATTTTTCAAAAGTATCATTCTTTGACCGTTTTTTTCAAATAACAGTTTCCATCTAGTTAAGTGCTAGGTGTCAGTTATCTTATCTATTAAAAGTTTTATTTACTCTTGAACAACATTTCTTTGGTGGGGACGGTAAATGATTCGACGATCCGAAACCGGGCTCGACGAACCTGAATGCAATATAATGATCCTGAACCGGTCTCGATAAACCTGAAAAGTGTTATAGAAAGTCGATTCTCCTCCAACCAAAAACCCTAAAATACGTGGAAATGATGAACTCTTGCTAGGTAAAGATGTAACGAACCTGAAAACGGTGAAACGATCCTGAACCGAACTCGACGAACCTGAAAAATCACGTGGAAGGTAAACATGGCAATAACTAAAAGGTAAATAAATAAAATTTAGAAAAATAACTAGTGATGACTAACTTGGATGGGAAATTAACTGTGAGTGTATTTTTGAAAAGTTTTCAAAAACAGGGGTAACTCCATCTAGTATATTTCAAACGGGGGACTCTATCAATTTTCACACACAAATAACGTTATTTTGAATATGCCTCAATTTAGCTAGATTTCTTAATTCTTATCCTCTTTCCGATTTATTGGTTTAATCATCTACTCCCTCATTTTCAAAATAATATACTGGTTTCCCATAAAATCTAGAACATTAACAGAACTACTGTTTAATAAACATGTGGAATATTTTTGAAGAATTACTACTTCAAAAAATAAAATAATCCAAAAACAATTAAAAACCCTAAAAATATGTTTGTTTGAAAATCCAGATCCTTCGGTTTTCATTTTGTTATTAAACATTAAAAAAATTTAAAAGCTATTTGGTTTGAAAGCAGCAAAAAGGCCATCGACAAGATTCTAGTTTTAAATTATAAAAAACATTGATCCATCTCTTTGGAGAACTACTCCTTCAAATACACTAAGCCTGAATTCTTTCTGCTCAGATCAGCTCCTTTGGGGCTCATCTGAGCAGATCAAGCTTCATCAACCTCTTTAATTCGCTTAGATCTACTCATCTGAAGTTTTAATTTCTTCTTTGGTCCTGTTTTTTTTGCTTTTTAATGGTTTTGCTCCATGGATATTTGTTGCTTTTTAATGGTTTTGCTCCATGGATATTTGGATATTCATGTAGGTGTGAGATGGGGTTTCTTGCAGGGAAGAAACCTTGACATATCATCAGATTCATCACTTCTCCATGGTTTAATCTCTGAAAAAGACAAAGGAACATCAACTGTTTTAGTTTTTTTTATTTTAGATCTACTTTTCCCTCTGATGTAGATGTTGCTCTAATTTTATGTTTGTTTGTGTTAGTTTGCATGATTTATAATTTCAGGAATAGGTTTAAATTTATAATTTCAGGAATAGGTTTAAATTTATTGAAACTGTTTTAGATTTAAGTTTTTCAGAGTTTGGGTTTTTTGTTATTTTCAATTTGTTGAAGTATCTGTTCAAGTGGAAGACCGTGTTTCACTCCGGAGAAAAATCGCCCAAGACTTCAACAAGAACAAAAACAACTCAAGCTAAGGATTCAGAGGCATAAACAACTAGCTCAAGATCATCTTCTACTTCATCAGTTACAACCACTATTACCAAGACTCCTAAGTCGATTCAGTCCGATTTATCCGGATCCATATCGCTAAAAACCGATTCAGTTGACCTTTGTTACTTCAGAAGTTGTTGCTGTTACTGTTACTTAGATTTAGATAGGTATTGTCACTTTTTAAAAATATCATGCTACTTAATTGGACACGGGCTTGAGAACTTTGGGTTGGTTTTGTTTCGGTCACTGCTTTATGCAGTCACACAAATTGATTTTGTTATAAAATCAATTTGGCCCTTTGTTGAGGCTTGGACCTGGAATACTGATATGATTTTTATGTTTGTAAGGACAGGGTTGTTGGGGAGAAAATATAGACCTGATGAATGTATGATGAACTTGATATATCCCTGTAATGTTTCCGATCTTCAAAATCTGTATTATCAATATAGTGTTTGAGGTTCCCCTCTTTTCCGGAAAAATAAATAAAAAAACACTAACAATTCCATAAATATAAAAAAAAAAACTTGAAGCATAAAAGAAATATACTTGTATCTATTCTATTATATAAAGGAACCCTCACTGCTACAGTAGTTGAAACTGTAAATTTTGATATTCCATATTTGCCCTTAGTTTGATTTCTTCTTTACGACATAACACAAATAAATGGGGGGCGTTAAGGTATATTAACAACAATTCAATTGCATAAGGGGAACACTTTCTACACCATTAACAGATCTGTTTCAATACTTGATCGAAGTGAAGGAATCAGTGAAATTACAAACTGTTTTGAATTAAAAAATTAGTTAAAGAAGGAAAAATTAAAGTTAATATGGGAATTTTAATACTACAGCACCAGCAAATTGAATGAAGAAGATGACGATATATCGATTGATTACTGTACAAACTGAAGAGGGTGCTAGCTTGAACCTTACATTTAACTCTTCTGATAATGATGAAAAAATGAAAAGGAAAATATAGATGGAGAGAAAGAGGCAGCAGACTAAGTTCTATAAAAAAAAATTGATCTTAGCTTTTACATGAAATTAACGCAAACTACCATATTGCCCTTTATGTTCTTACAACTGTTTACCATGCATATTTTGTGCAACACGTGGGACCAAACTTAGGAAGAAATAAATTTTATGGTATAACATGGTCGAATAGGAATTGGTCCGACCCCTTATTCCATTTGTCTTTCATTTTCCCATTTTAATCTATGGAATCTACTAGACAGGAAACAAGCCATTGTCTGTGCTCCCAAACGGAAAGAACTATCGACTGCGCACGCGCGTGCTTAACACTCTTGTATTGAAGAATTCAAAGAAACCCTTAATTTTCATTTGGTTTTTCTACAAAGATAAAAAAATCCCGAACCTCATTTTGGTGAGCACCTCACATCCCAACAACTCTATTACCGGTAAAGGAAAGTAGGACATTTTCCCCACTGTCTTGATGATTTAGGTCAGTCTTCTTTCTCCATGGTTTACCCGTTACATTTCAACAGCTTTGTTGACTAAATATTGTCGTATCGTAGTCTGGAAGTCTTCTTCTAGAGTACTTTGACTTTACCCGACATCAAGATAGCTATGTGAACGTTAAAAAAATGGAGAAAAAAGTCGCATCTTCGGACCCACACTTTTAAGTGAAGGAAACTGAAGAAGTCAACTGGTTGAATCATTTGGGTCGAGACTCGAGTCCATGGCTCACCGATATTGGAGATGAGGCGAACTCCACAAGAAAACCAAACCTAAGAATTTGACATAAATTGATTGACAACCTGGTAGCACCATAAATCATAGGTTCCAAAGCTTTTCCGGGCATACGCCATAAGCGCGAAAAGGTTGAAATCATATCAGAAACTCACATGCTCGGAACTTATTTTGATTCATCACTACAAATAAACTTCCATAAGAAATACGCCGTGCAAAATCAATCAGTGAAAACAGCTAACTGAACTTCAAATATCTGACCCATTGATGAAAGGAGATTTCACATTACCCCTTCAGAAGTAATTGAACTCAAATATTTAACCGACTCGTGAAAGGAGATGACGCATTATCCTTAAAGAGGTACAATGCCAAATGCAGAAACTATTTGTACTGGAAAAAATTGAATCTAAGATCACCAATTGGCACTGACAGTTTCGGCAAAACTAAGTAGTAGAACCAAAACAAATCATGGTAGTAGAAAAAAACATCTGATAATCTCTTTCTGACTTTCAGAACCACAGTAAAGATAGATCTAGTTGGAGAATATAAAGAGGACCTGTCTTTTCTTCGCTTCTTCCAAATATTCAGGATAGAACTCCTTTGTCATTGGGCACCATACTTCAGCACATTGAACCAATAATTTTACCAAGTCTAACCAGTTAGCTTCATACAATTTTGGACCAACAAGGAATTTCAAATACGTAGGTCTGTAGAAAAAAAAAATCTTCTGTTAGAGAGAAGAGGCAAAATAGCTACTGCTAAAACAAAGGAGTGACAACTATATATGATCAGGCTGTAGGCTTCTTGTCGGAATTCTGTTTCTGCCCAGAATTTGTTTTTTTTAGTGCCCTACTATGTAATTCCATTATTATGTGCAAGTTGTTCACTTAAAAGTCAAAATGGCGCAAAGATACTTGAGAAAACCATAATTTATCTGAATAGACATTTTTTTGAGTGCTTGCAAAACTGCAATTCAACAAACATATATCATACAGAGCAATCAACACAACCATTTGAAATCTAAATGTTCAAATGAAGATTTTATACAGTAAAAGATAGTAATGAATCTTTCTCCTCCTGGACATCATCTGAAGATAACAAGAAACTAAAACTGAAGATAGTTTGTAAACTAAAACTAACTACACTCGAAATTGCTTATGACAAATGCTGGGAATTAGGATACCCAATGTGTGATGCAAAGCAGAGTCAAGTCAAAGACTCAAAACCTTACCCTACAACACATTATAGTTGCAACTTGCAAATTTGTATGCACAAAATACTTCCACTATAGGGATGCAATAAGATTCAGTATGTCATCGCGACACATAACAGTGGAAACCTTCCACACACTTTTCTTGTTGGGAATAATATTTCATCGGAAGTGGGTAATTAAGGAGTAAAAGTAAGAAAAGAAAGTTTTCAATCATACAGCGGAAAGACGAGAAGACATAAAGTAATGGAGTAATTTTTATTTCAGTGGCTGCTAAGGATAAACCACCAATACCTTTGTTGTTTGTTTCGTGGATGATGACAACATGTGCTGCTACCACCATTTCCAGTTTCATAGCAGGGACTCTTGTTCAACCATTTCAAGCAGAAGGATCTAGATACCAAAATACCAATTGCAAGATAATTGCAGAGAACGACCCAAGCACAGCCCAGAAAACAAGAAATGGGCCCAGGCCATACCTACTTCGTAACTCCCAATATTCGGATTTCGCTCGCTCAACTGTCAGCGAAAAGAACTTATAAGCGCCAGCACTGCTATTCACCTTAGATATTTTTGAAGCCTTAACGAATTCACCTGAATTGAGTGAAACTAGACTTCCAACAAACATAGTCGCATTAAAATGTTTTGGCATGCCGGGGATATCAAGAGCCACAAGTCTTCCGCTTTTGGGATTATATGAGACTAAAGCATCCTTGACTTCAAAACGTAAACCCTGTAATAGAATCTGGCGATTCTTATTGAGATAATGCAGGGGCAATAACCTACAAAAATTTATTGTATCTCTTGAAAGACTGAGAATTTTGGTCCAAGAATCTGTATCTCCATAATCTTTCATTACCCAAAGCTCGATGTTGCTCTTAGTGCTTGGATGAACTGATAGGCAAAGTTCCTCTCCCAAGACAACCACTTCCATATCTTCATACGAATACCTCCAGTTGTGTAGATAGCAACTGGGTACTTGGATTTCTTTGGTTCGCTCTTCAACTATATCGAACGAGACTATAACTTCAGTGTTTCCTATCCAATGTATAATTCCACTTAAAGGCTTCACACACATATTGTTACTACGATTCACATTGTAAGTTATGTTTCCAATGTTATTCCATGAATTTGAACCTAATCTACTAACCCAAACTTCAGAGGTAATACTAAATTCTGGATTGGCTACTAACTTGAACATCTTGTAATCATCAATTTTCCAATCGTAACAAACACCAAATCTGGAGAACCCTTCTAGATTTGATGTTGGTGTGGGTATATCCTTGTATTCTCGTGTTGATGGATTCCACAAGCATATCATTTTCCGTCTATCCCCATAAGGACTACCGGTGGATAAGCTGATTAAGCCATCACATGAATAAGTACGTGGATAACCAGGTAGACACGTATCTTGTGGCAGATCAGTTCGAACAGCCATAGGGTAAGGTAAGGAGGATGTTACATCAAAATCTATGGTTTTATAAACACCCCTATTCTCGTCATCGGAACCAATCACATAAACCGCGAAATTTGTATCAAGCAGGACACTAAACTTGTTGTTTTCAATAGCATGGTGAAGGTGTGTCTTAATAAACTTAGGGTTTTTGAACAATTCACACCAACGTTTGCACACACACCTGAAACGAGAGATCGATTTGACTGGTAACTTCGATACAATAACGACGATCATATCTTCAGGAAGGCTCGCCATTGTTAGCTTTTCTTTTTCTTCTTTGTAGCTATTGCAGGATGAAACTACAACTGAAAAACACCGAAAAATGACATTCAAAAATTAAACAAAATACGAAAAAGAAAGAGCCCCACGAAATATTTTCACTTGAATTGAAGCAATCTTGTGGAGAAGTTTTACCTTTCAGTGATGAAATTTGGTGATTCTGTAGCCATCAATTGTGTTTTCTGAGGGTTTTTGGTTACAGGTGAGAGGAAAAGAAAAAGAGGGAACTTTACCAGTGAAGTTCTGAGTGTTTCAGCCCAAGGTTTTACTAATCCAACCCAACTTGATTTCGGGATTTAATTGGGGCCACAAAAAACAATTAGGGGCCTCCACTAGAGGATAAAAAAGGTCACCGAAACCTAATTTTAGTTACCCCTTATCCAAATATTTTAGTTAATGACTAATCTACCCTTATTTAATTAATGATAATTTTATTTAATCAGTGTTAATCTTACTTAATTAGAGTTTAATCATTTAAAAAAAAAAAAAAAATCAAGAATTTTATTTACAACTTTTTTTTTCTCCATATTTCTATGAAAAGTCGTCAGGGTATTGAAGAGTTGTTATTGTTTTAATGACGACTCAAGAATAACGACACTTTAGAGTCATCACTAAAACAATAACAGCTCTTTAAAATCGTCCTAAAACAATAACGACTCTTTAAAGTCGTCACTAAATCAATAACGACCCTACAATAACATTTATCAATGACGACTCGAAGGGGTCGTTATTGTTTTAGTGACGACTCTATAGAGTCAATATTGTTTCAATGACGACCCTTCAGTAACGACACTTTAGAGTCGTCATTGAAACATTAACGACTCTTAAGATTCGTCACCAAAACAATAACGACTCTACCATGTCTTTGAAGAGTCGTTATTTAAAATAAAAAAAAAAAATATATATATATAATTAAAAGATATATAAAATAATTTATTTTATTTTTTTTTTATAAAAAATTAAATATTAATAGGGTTGACACGTGTCATCATCCTAAGGGTTAGGGTAATCTGTTTTTTTTTGTCCTCTAATGTGAAGCCCCTAATTGTTTTTTTGGTCCAAATTAATCCACTCTTTATTTCCGCCCTGATTTATTTTTTTATTTGGAATAACTCGGGTGATTTTTTTTTGGGATATTTGATTTTGGGTCCCAATTTTGTGACCGTTGTTGCGATTGGGTCCTGGAAAGTTGAATATTAGAGTTTGGGTCCCAGGAGCATTGACTGCATTACAAAATCCAGTTAAATACTGAAATTACCAACATAATATTGGGTTTTAATCTATTTACTAACCCTGCCATTATATTTTCCGTCGGACACACAATATTGAGATTTTTCACCTGTGACTGTGAGACATAACCCTATGTACCTTCAACATCATCATATCATTATCATACTTCAGAAAAAGAAGAAAAAAGAATCATCATCATTATGTAAGATATGGTTTGGTTAAACCTGTACAGAACATCAATAGATTCTATTTCACTTTGTATAAACCAGAATAATAAACCTTCTTCAATTTATTCGCTTCTTTCTCAATCACATTTACCTCATTTTTCTAGTTACTTTCACTAGACCCATTTACCTTATTTTTTTCAATCACAGACATTTCTGATGTTTTCCAATCAACCCAAACTCCGATAATAATCTGGCTGATAACCCAAATCAGAACCCTAAACCTTATGAATTAGAAACCCCAACTCCAAATTAAATCAATTAACAAAATTAAGAATCATCAATTCGAATAAAAAGACAGCTACCCACTTCATGAGTTTGCAAAAGAAGTTGAAATATGATAAAAACCCCAATTTTCTCAAGAACCCTAATTGAAGAAAGACCCCAAATTAACATTCAAAAACCTTAATTCAATAATTTAAGTTGCAAAAAAACACGAATCAGATGAACTAACACAAACCAATTAACCATAAATTGACAAAATTTTGAAGCAACAAGTGAGAATTGGATCCATTAATCAACAAACAATTAGGTTATCAGAAACAAAACTAGAAATTTATATTGTTGCTTTACAAAGAACAAAGCAAAATTGAGAAGTTAAATCCTAATTGACTACCATGGCCATGCCAACTCCTCAAGAACAAAGCAAAATTGAGATTTTTTTTTTTTTTTTTACAGAGAATGGAGAAGGTGCTCGTGAAAGAGAGACCAAAAGGAAAGAAAGAAAAGATGGGAGGGAGTGTTGGTTTTGGTCGGTTTGAGTTTCAAGGGATTGTAAAGTAACACGTGCGACTCACGTACACGCACGCTAACACTAACTAACAGTGTGAAGTAAATAAAAATTAAGTTTTAAAAAAAATATTTTTTAACTGTCAAAACGGTCGACCACGATCCTGGGACCCAAATTCTAATATTGAACTTTCTAGGACCCAAATACAACTCTGGTCACAAATTTGGGACCCAAAATTAAAATATCTTTTTTTTAGGTACAGAACTAGCCCACCGGAGTGCTGGAATCCCCGTTCTAGATAATTCATGATTGCTAAAAGCGGGTACCAAGATTAACAGGGACACCGTTTGAATGACTCGACGGTCAGGATCGGCTTTAACATTTTTTTATCTCATATAAAACGGTATCATCCTACTAATTTTGGGTACCACATGTAGCAATCACGAAATAATTGACCGTATAAGCATCAAGAGTACAAAACACAGTTTGGCTAAGTTTGCCTGTGTAAGTGGTGTTCAGATTTGTCCTCTAAAAGATAAATATATGGCTATAGCTGATCTATGTGATTAAATGTTATATTTGGGACGACCGAAGGGAGTCCCTTTAGGGTTCAAATGTAGTCCGTTTGTAACTTTTTTTTTTAATCGCAAAAATTGAACGCCCATTGGTTTTCTTTCCACGAAATTGGATCGACAATAGGATAGTCATCAACCACAACAACGGTTAGGCGTGGTCAAAACGATCGGAAGTCGAACAGATTGACGGTATTTCCGGCGTGAAAATGGCAAAAAAAACTGTCACCTATACTTTTAATTTTAATCTTGACCGTTGATTACCAACAAAATTCGGCCATCGGATCTAAAGCTATTGTTGTTATTTCAAAATTGTTACATAATAAGTATCACATAAATATTACACTTGTAATTGTTATTAAACCACGTTACAAAAATAGTTGCAAAACAATTACAAAACTGTCACAAAAAAAACGACCCACTACAATTCCGCGGAGTCGCTTCCAAACTTCGGACGTCCCCGCACTGCTGCAGCAGTAATCTAGTTATAACAGCTGAAACTGTTAGAGGGCATCAAAAGTCAGGCCCAAGGTGTTTTGTATTCCTTCTTTGAGAAAAGCTATTCAGTTCTTCGACAATCTTTTCTCTCTCTCTAACTCTCTCTCTAAACCTCTAAGTGAAGCAGTCGTGAAGGAGTGAGGGAGTATACACTAATCAAATCTTCTGATAAGCTGCTGAAGGTAATAATATTTTTGTATATTCAGTTTTAATTAAATGGTTGTGGTTTTAAGAATCTAAATTTTGTATTTTGGAATTACGATTTTTCTTTTCTTTTTTGAGTTTTCTTCATTTTCTTCCAAATAGAAAGAAGACATTTTCAATCCTTGATTATTTAATTATTTTAGTGGAATCAAAACCTTTCCTGCTTCTTTGCAAATCCCATTCTTATTTATCTTCACAATAATCGGTGTTTGGTCATGGAATTTCAACGATCTCTCAAAAATCACCTTAATAAACCTGCAGAGGTTTGAATCTCCAAATTTGGTTTGATTTATTGGCTTTTTGTTTGTTTGCTATCATTATGAATAAAACCAACTTGGTATTGATGGGGTTGTCTTTTGTTGCAATAGATTATGGAGAGACACAGAGAACTATCTAGGGCTTAACTAGCAGTTTATAATCTACCTCCTTTAAAATCCTAAGTCATATTAGGCACTACGTCGCGCGGTGACGGAAACTCCTCCGTATGTTAAAAGTGAACACCACTCATCTCATCAAATTGCTCCAAATTTCTCTCTCCTCACCAAATTGTATAGAAAATTTCTCTTTTGGCTTCAATTTCTGTCGAATATTCCGTGGAATAAGACGAAAAAAAGAAAAAAAAAACTTTCCACGATTTTCGAATTTCTATCAAATACTCCGTGAACAAAAAAAACAAGGGAAAAAAACTTATCTCCGCGGAAACCTATTAACCTAACCGCAAAAGGAATATCTTTCTCCGTTTCTTCCTCTCCATGTTATACAGAGAAAACTTCCTTCTTCCACATCTTAAATTCTTTGCTTAGGGTTTGTATCTCAAATTTGTATCTGTTTTTTTTTAAAATAATTTTTTATTAGGGTTTGCTTTAAATGCAAATACTTTGCTGCCATTTTTTTCTACCTTTTGTGCAGGTGATTCTTGGGTAACCTAAATGGCTAAACCTATTCTCTTCTGCGTGAAACAAAACTGGGTTTGCTTTTCTTTCGTTTTTTGATTTAATTTTAATCTGTCCGTGTTTGATTTTTTGTGTTTCAT
This sequence comes from Papaver atlanticum, assembly GCA_023531105.1. Taxonomy (NCBI): domain Eukaryota; kingdom Viridiplantae; phylum Streptophyta; class Magnoliopsida; order Ranunculales; family Papaveraceae; genus Papaver; species Papaver atlanticum. The sequence goes on along the minus strand of JAJJMB010002292.1, from coordinate 1,808,951 downwards.
ATTGCAGGTGCGAATTTTATTGGTGGGTATCTTCTTTTATCTTTCCCCTTTACGGATTTTGATTTCTAGGTTATAAATTCTAGCTTAAGTAGAAATCGTTAAGAATCAGTTATATGGTTGTGTTTTGTGTTTTTCGTATTCCGTGGGTTTTTTATTCTCTTCCAATTAATTTTTGTTTAATCTTTGCACCGGTGATGCACTGATCTTTAGTAATCATAAGGTCATTGATGAAAGCCCATGGTGATTTTCTTCCTAACTCACGTTATATTCAAGTTTGAACAGGTGAAAACTTATTCTAACATTTCATGGTTATTGGAAAATAGGTAAGGTATTGAGGAATGCACCTTGGTCCAATCAATTGGAAGTGTCCTCAGGTAACATTATGAAATTTGTTGTGTTTCAATATTTTTTGTGTACCTTTTCCGTGTGCCTCAAAAGTTTCAGACTGATTATGATCTAAATGTAGGAAAAAATGAAAAATGCATTTGCTACTTCTGAAAAAAGGTATCATCTTGGTTGAACTTCATGAGACTGATATTTACCGGGTGTAATGTACAGATTCAGATAAGATTAAGGTTCAAAATCTTTATGAAACTTAGAAGGTATGCGCGCTGTACTACTAGAATTTTTCCTTTGTGTTTTAGTACGACTATAGGAAAGCAATGCTCTAATGTGTTCAGAAGATTAAAATCTAACCTGCCCTTATTAACCTAATCGTGAAAAACTTTATTGTTTTCCTGTCGCCCACGGACTTCTCCACCACCTTCTAACCTGCCCATATTAACCTAATGAGAAGGCATTGGCTACCAATGGTGAGCAATTTTTCCAATTATTAATTGTTTTCTTTGTTTTCGATTTTGCAGGTATGATTTTCGCTGAAAAGGATGTATAACCAAAGCCAGTTCTCTATTGGTAAACCCTAACCCTAATAATACATTTGGTTCAAAGGTGATGAGTACCCGCCAAAAATCATAAAATCACTCGCGTTTCTCCCTCTTTTTCTTCTCTCTCTCTCTCGCTTTCTCATGAAACCCTATAGAGCCAAAAATCCAAAAGTCACCTTGACTTTTCCATCTTCTCTTTCACTTACTCCTTCTGTGACGATCGGTGGAGTTGTCTCCTAAAATAAAACCCTTTCTGAGTATCAATACCATTATCAATAAAATTTGTTCGTCGTATTATATTTGTTCTAGATATGTCAACGGGTTCAATATATCCAGACATGTCAACGGGTTCAGGCGGATGCATATATTAATCCTACCTTCTGATCTATTCTTCTTCTTCTTTTTCCACTGGGATTTTTAGTTTTATAAGGGTTTGTATAAAACATATTCAATATATTCCGATTTCAATCTCTTTGTTGTTAAATCTAAAATCAAATTCCTTTTTTGATATTATTTTTGAGTACTTTTTTAATTTTTTGTGGGTGTAATTTTCACTTTCACGGATGATAGAAATGGTGCTATGTCTAGATAGAACCTGCAATGATGGTTAGTGCAATCAGAAGGTATTGTTATTTCTTATGATTTAATTGCGAAAATGGTCATGTCTGAAGTATACAATGACTCTGCAATTTTTGGAAAATCTGCTTGCTTCCTAAGAAATGGTGCAATGATAGAACCAGCAATGGATGGTGCAATGAATAAGGTATATCTACTCATCTAGCTCTCTTTTGTGCTTGGAAACTTTATTGTATTTGGAATTTAAATTTCAAAGCATTTAATTTGCGTATTTTGTGATTCATGTTCTTATCATTTGTGGATATCATTAGAGATATTTTTTTTTGCTGGTGTCATTTACCTGGTTTACTGCTACTAATCCTATCTTCTTAGTTGTTTATGGGAATCAGGGTAGGTTGAAGCAGTAGCTGTGTGTTCGGGACCAGGATGTGGGGTGACTATAAAGTGCTGGGTTTCATAGGGACTGAGTTGGAGGATGAGAATCAAGATACTATGTGATATTGGAAACTCGATCGTGGGATGTGACTTCCAGTGTATTAAAGTTTCCAGTATTACATCGTTTCTTAGTTACTCATATTAGTTGAATAAAAGGTGCATGAGCCTTCCGGTGAAATATTCGTGTACCGGGTTTGCCGATTCAGATTGTAGGTATGTTTTCATGGGAATGCAAAGTTCAGTTTTGATAATGTTGTGAGAAGTTGTTTTTTGGTATGTGTTTTGTTTTAATTAGTATAGAGTCTGAATAATAGGTCCCTGAGCCTCCCAGTGAAATGTTTGACATCAATTCGTATTTTCAGGTCTGGAGTTTTTTTTGGTAAGACCCTTAACTAACTTTAGATTATTTATAGGGTTGATTAGCCTCTTTTATTAACATAATGGAGTTGGTTTAAGTATGAAAAACATCTCTTGCAGACTGCGGTAATTGTTTGCAAAATCAAATGCAGGTGTAGCTTGCAGTAAAGCAAATGCAGAGGACTGCAAAGGAATAGTAATTGTTTCCAAAATCAAGTTAAGTACCCCACCATTCATAGCATGAGAGAGATTTATCGAGAACCTTTGGTTAGTATTTTTGACATAAAGATAAAATCTTTGATTTCCCAACTCTTCTGCACCTGATGACATGGGTAATTTAATAGGGGGTAGGATCCGTTGACATGGTTATATTGACATAATCTTCACATTTTAGCGCCATTTTTTCTACTGAGCCCAACCGGCAATTAGTTCATGCATGAGAATGGTTGGGATATAATGTGAATTCAATGAGAATTTGACATATACGTTTGCAGATAATTCAGTACTGGACTGGTCTTACCTATTAACTTCTGTACATACCTCAATGGAACCTCTGTACTTGCATATATAAAGATAAAAAAATATAAAAGTTATGCTATCACGTTCTATTAAATTACTGTGCCTGGATTTTGGAATTTGATTAATATCTGTAATTTATTGTCTGGAACAATTGAAAACTTCATCATTTGTATTTGCAAATGTATAGACATCAACGGTATTGGAGCTGGAGCGAAACAATTTGGAGTTTCTATTGAAGCACTTATGTACATGTGGAATTTATCTTCCAAAGCCAATTTTCTGCTGTAGACAGCTTTATGTTGCGGCCTCAAGATGGACGAACCAGAATGGATAGAAAATTCTAATTCAGAAAACAATGGAAGTCGTGTCCAAAGGATATACTGGGAATGTGGTGTAAAGGGAAATATTTTCGAATCCGCACCAAGTAAGTCATCTATATATTTAAAACGGTCCGCGAGTTATAATCCCAAAGGTGTCACTATCCATCCACAAAAAACTAAGCAAAACAAAGGTAACTTAAAAACCCCATCAAAACAAAAGTAACACAAAAACCCAAAGTTTTTTTTTGGTTTCATCATAAAATTTGATGAAACCAATTTTGAAATTTGGGGTTTTTGTATCAATATTTAAAATTTTTGGGTTTTTGTATCAATTTTGTTTAAGGTGGAGTTTTAATGGATCCCAACATTTGAATGGGGTTTTGTACCCCAAGTTTGGCCACCTTGGATTTTTATGACTAGTTCTGTATTTAATTTTTTTTTATCAAGTAGGTGCAAAGGTCTTTCACCGATTTCTCTGCTCTATTTATTGACCCCTTAGACTAATCAATCTTGGGTACTTTACATAAACGCAGTATGCAATGTGCTTTGCATTTTGTTACCTTAGTTCTGTAACAGTTCTACTCTTAATTTTCCGGATGCAGAAACAAAAAATAAATATGGTGCAAGAAAAAACTTTTAAATCAAAAATGCATTAGGATGGGGTGAGGCGAAGCCGAGCCACACCGAATCAAAAATGCATCGCGATGGAGGGAGTCCCGCGACACTAAATAAAAAATTCATCGGGAGGGGGATGAGACGAAGCCGAACCACACCAAATCAAACCGGGACGGGGCGAGGCGACGAGAAGCTGAAGCCGAACTTTACCAAATCATATCGGGGCGAGGCGAAGTCGAAGTCGAAGCCGAGCTTTACCAAATCAAAATATGTTTAAAAGAAAAAGATGCACAATGCGTAGCAGACATTGTATCATCAGATATAGTGTAGAAGGCATTTTTCTTCATGGCAGATAAATGAAATATTCTTCATTTTATCTATTTTGGCGATAGCAATATAGCATAAAACAAATAACATTTTCTATTATAAATGCAGATGAATTGTTTATCGTCTTTAATACCAAACACTTGGATTCTCACCTTTTTTTCATTTCTTATTCTGCTTAATTGTATATGTACAAAGCCACACCAAATTTAAGGCTGCGACTCACCAAATTCAAGGTTTACTGCATGAAAATCATGTGACACCAAAATCAAAAATTCATCGGAACGAGGCAAGGTGAATCCGCACGACACCAAATCAAAAATGCATCTGAGCGAGGCGAAGCCGAGCCACACCAAATCAAATCGAGATGGGGTGAGGCGAGGCGAAGCCGAAGCCGAGCTTTACCAAATCAAAAATATGGTTAAAAGAAAAAGATGCCCGATGCATAGCAGACATGGACCAAATGATGGTGGATGGTTTTGGGGTGTGTCCGGTGCGTAGCACAGGCACAAAATCTAGTTTCGTGATAGAAGCATCAACAAATTTGGTTCGCTTCTTTTATAGCTTGAATTCATTCATGCATGTATTTTAATATCAATTTTCAGTAGTTTGTTCTTTAACTCATGTCCTTTTATATACTGCTCATGTTTCTGAGTTCGTAATGATTCAGTTGCAATCCAAACCCTTTCGGGATGGTTGAAAGAGTAATGAAATTTCTTAGCTTCATTGGGGATCACTTTGCACCGCTGACTCTTACCATGTCCCATTTGTAAGTTTTGATTTACATCTATTTAACACACGATTTCCATCAAATTTAGTTGCTTTGTTTTGCTCATTTCCCGGTTGTTCTTGGAGTTTTAAGCAGTATTAGTGTTTTTATGTAGGCTGTTGAACCCAATGCAGTTGATTCAGTGGAAAAGAAGAGAAACAAATATAAATAGTAAGTCACTCTTTATCCCCTCCACATCCCATTAGAATTCAATGTTAACCAGTTTTATCGGGAAATCCATTGGTTCTTCCCTACTGCCATGCTAACAATAATTCACGTTTTAGTATTTTGTTTGTTGGGTGTTATATATGAAATTCCTAAGTTTGAAAGACTTCTCACGGTGTTTATTTGTATTTTGGGGAAACAATATTGTACATCGCGCTCGATTGAGTCTTGACCGAACTGTAATAGTCATTCGATATTCGGTTCATCGTCCTTACCCTTGCTTCCTGATGTGCAGCTCATCTTACGGTTAACCAGCCGTCAATTTTGTCCTTCCTCGCTTTAGAGGTTACGTCACACCGTCATAATTTGTAACCTATGTAGTTTTATATTCTCTTTCACATCAAATTAGTTGGTTTATTTTTTTATTTTCTCATCCGATTGCTAAAATTATGGGTTCTAATCTCTGCCAAATTTAGTCCTTCCTCTCCATTAATTGATTTAATGCATGCAGAGTAAGCAATGACATCCACTTTTCCACTTTAAGAAGAGCCATTCTGCTGTCCCTTCAATCAGATTCATATCTCATAATCCTCAATAAAGTAATTGGTAACTCCTATTGTCCATTTCCTCCTCTGTGTGAAGTGTAAAATCCTAATTTTAGTTGGTACATCCAAACCATACATTTCATCTTTCTTTTTTTCTTTTTTCCTTCAAATATTCATGCCTTCTTAGGTGGCCCCTTTTAACATTCTTCTCTATACATTACAGGTGGAATCAACAATTATATCTGTATTCATTTCACCCCTTAACAATACTCTACTCCGAATCCACGCCCTCATAATGCTTGTTTATCTATTTAGTTTCTGACACCATTGCCTACCTCACCTCACAAACAGCAAGTTAAATCCTCGAAATTCTGCTTGCAGAATCACAATCTCTGAATGTTCATTGGAGGTCACTTCATGCCAATGGAGCTAACTTTAGAATTTGTGTTTCTGCACCGAATGTTTGTCCCCTCTGTAAGTTTTCATAGAATCTTTAGCACCTTTTTATAAAAAGTAATTTACACCGAATTTAGTTGGTTTGTTTGGTTATTTTCTGATCCAGACGCTTTATATTTTGGCTGTAGGCTCCGAGGGCTTTCAATTTCCTGTCACCATATTTTCACTCAAGGTTTACATTTTGCCTTTAGGTGTTGCCTCCCAACTATCTCAGTCCTTATTTTTGGCTTGATTTGTTAATTTATCACTCAGTTTAGTATTCTACTTACCCTACGGTTCCTGAGTAATAAACCTTTTCCAAATTCTATGTATATTACAGATTTCCTTTTTTCTTATAGAGAGATACGTAATATCAAGTTCCAGTGCTTGAAATTTTGTAATTTGAATGTTCGCAGTGTCTGTAATGCAATTACAAGTTCTTTGGCATTGTGAATGCAGTAGGGCAGATGGTATCAAGTGCAATTCAGTCCACACAGGATCTTCATGTTTTCTTTTTGAAAATGAATTTAACAGGTGAGTGTAATTATGTGTTATTTAATCATATGTTAACACTCGAAGTAAATATGAAGTCTTTTAGTTGGTTTGCACTTGGGTTAAAATATATATAGGTGAGAAACAAGTACATAAGAAAGAGAGAAACCTCTCAATGTAATGCTGAAATCGCGTTAGAGAAACATCTCAGTGTAATGCTGAAATAACCTAACTATCAACAGGGGTCTTTAAGTGGGACTTACCCTGTTAATATGGTTTGCATTACAAATTTACATATGGGCGTGGAATTTATTTTTCTTCCAGCCATGGACATCATTTTGTCACTCGAAGATTCAGATTTATTGTTATTGAATAAATTCTGTAATCCTTGGATTTTCAGGGAACCCATAGGTCACAAGTATTCCTACTCATCTCTTGGATAATTAAAATATTTTGTGTTAATATTCAAGAGTTAACATTGAACGTGGTTAGATGGCTCTTCCATATCTTTCTCATATGTGGTTATGGTGTTAATTAGCATCACACGTTGCTAATTAATTGCGGAAAATTGGGGGCAAAAGATACCCAATGTGAGAATAACCATCCAGCACCAAATACTCATTTTATTTAAAGATATAAATCCAAGATATACCCATAGTTGAATTTGTTGTTTCCATGGATTTTCTAAGGGAAATGCTAGGGAAAATTGATGCATACTGACGTTGATATGTAAAGAAGAACTTGGTCAGATTGGTTTATTATTTTGATCTGTGAAAGACAAGAAATCTGTAGTATGCAGTGATCATCTACAGAGAGAGATAAGAGAACGGTTTGGGCATGGTTTCTCAATTCTAACTAATGGGAAAGAGTTTGAGTTTTCATATGGCTGTGACGTTTCTTTGTCGCTTGAGTTGTGATCGCATCATTATAGGCAGACCTTATTATCACCGCACCATTATATCCGTGAATCTCTGTGAGCAGTTTTAGTTTATTTTCACCACATATTATATATTCCACTCCTCTAACTTTAAGAGTTAAGATTGTTTGTATTTTTCTTCTTTTTTCTTGCAGCCAGGTAAATATATGTGGCTAACATATAACGAAGTATATGACATCTTAATGAGAGTTGGATTTAAAATCCGCAGTTGTGGTGTTGAGAATTTAAATGAAAATCGTTAGCATTTCACATCTCTGTCATTGCAAGAGGAAGGTTTTCCTCCCGGTCAACTTCATAAGGTATTCTTCAGTGTCTGCTTTTCGATTCTTAGGTCGGTATTGTGCTCCGTTCTCATATACCATTCTCTATTTGCCGGGTCTTTGATACATTAGCAATGAGAAGAACGTCCCCACATTTGCAGGCCAACAAATCATATTTGCAAGCTAATTTCCCATGTACGTTAAAGTGTTCTCTACTCAACGGAAACGTTCGACTGCACAGATGAGAAGCGTAGGGCATTCAAATAGCAAATTACTTGCTGTTTTTCAAGTGGAATGTGGATATTAAATGTCTGCAGCCATTTTAGAACTCAATTCCAAGACACAAGTTTTCCTCCATCGACTACGAAAGCTTGGAAACAAAATATTTATGGTTCACAAATTCTTGCAGTTATATCGACACTGGACTATTAGTATCGTTGTGATTGGGGTTTTAAGATGGGTGACTGCTATCCTTGAAAACCATAACATCCAGTGGCGTGTATGCCAAAACTGACAGCCGAGAATCCTTGATACACCCACCAAAGTACTCTTGGAATCTATTTCCATCAAGTAAATCATTTTTTGTTTTGTTTTGGGCAGGGGATCAACATGTGAAACCAAAACATTGGGTAATTGGGAATCGAAAATAGTCTTCCGCTATAATTTTAATTTTCGTTCTTTACATTCTCTTTTATGTCTTGATAAGATTTTACTACTATTAAATATGGTTTCACACATTTGGAGAATCCATTCACTCACAGTGGAGTTTAGCAGGAGCTGTTTTATAGTTTCCAAAAAAACTCCCGTAGGCCCAAGTAAATTTGACCGACTATCTCCCGAAAGCACATTATGAGTCGTGTACTGATGCATCTCTAATCCACAGTTTTGGAAGTTCATACGCAGCTCATTTTACAGATCAATAACTCGAAAGAGAGGTAAACCGTGTCGGTCATGGAATCATAGAGGTAATATATATTGACAGTTATACGTCCACCCATCAAAGGTGGACGTATAACATGTTCACTAAAACTATCAGATTAAAATTACAATGGCGTCACCGAAAAACATTTTCTAGCTTTTAAGTTTGGGGATTTGTGTCCATTAAAAGATTTTTTTTTCTTCCCGAGGAGTTGTTTATAAAAAATCACAAGGTCAGGCTCAATGTCCAAATATCCACTTCTCCATCTCGGAAGCCAGTGCATATGAGTTTACATCGGAAATGGTCGTATCAACAATCAAATACATGAGTCAAAATTGGCAAACAAAACAAGTTAATTTGGAGGCCGTGCCATTATGGCACGGGTCATGCTCTAGTGATTAATATAAAACAAAGCATTTTGCAAATAAAAACGTTCATTTTATTTTTTATTTCTTAAAGCCAAACATATAATACAATGACAAACAAGACTTAAAATTGTTTACCCTCGTAAGTCTTTCCAAATTCCCAATTTGAGGGAGCTACATCATCTGACTGAACCATATTGGCATCACTGGTAGTAACTTGGAATGACAGACTTTGCCCGACCAATTGTTGCCCTGTTTGCCATTTTTGGCCCCAGTTTCTACTCATTGCTACCCAATCACCATCCGACCCCTTAATTGACATTCCATGAACATCACCAACACCACCTACATTAAACACTGTCACAAGAATAAAGTAAGGATTACCCGCTAATTCAAACTTAATACCGCCTTGTTTGATGCAACTTATACGACGATATTGAACCGGAACAATTCCAGATTGGTATTCCGCAATTTTCAAGAACATGGGTTGGGTTAAATCAAAATGTTGATTAGGAGGGCTGCACCATCCTTCACCACCAGGCGGGCAAAAGTTTGTTGCGGTGACTTGAACTGAAACATCAGGATGGCACCACTTGGAATCGACGCACTTGATCTCGTAACATGCACCGCAAGTTAAGCCATCGTTGAATAAAGCGGTACTGAGGGCTGTTGTTTCTAAGCCATAACCTTCTTGCATTAGGTCACCATAACCACAAGCTCCCTCTGAAATGACAGAAAATGAGGAGAACAAATTGTTAGTTTAGGAAACATGCATCCGCCATGCGAAATCTGCAACGAGCAACGGTCTCCTTGGAACCAATTACGTAATGAAATCAACGAAACAAAAATATATGGAAATAAACTCACCCATAGTTCCACCACCCTGTGCATCACCATAAAATGTAGCATGTGCTGCCTGCCATTCACCATCACCGTTCCCAACTACGAAAAACAAAGATGCGATTACCATCGTGTAGCAAAAACCATGGAAGGAAACCATTCTTGTTCAAAATTGTTTCTGTTCTTTCCTTAAATTTGTTTCGATTAAGTAATGTGTATATGGCATATGGGAGAAGGGTTTATATAAGATTAGAGAACATGGCAATGGATTAAAATCCATTAAGAACATTTAATTGAAACAAATATTGCTTATTAGGCAGATTGCAATTAATATTCCTATCTTGCAAGATTTTCTTGTTAAATTTTCTCTGCTCATTTATTGTATTTACATGTTGGTTTTATTTATGAGGGGTAAAAACAAGCATACAGGTTTGGATGGTTTATATTTTGGCGCGTTAATAAATTTAAATGCATGCACATTTACAAATCCATAAATTGGAGTTGATTTTATTTTTGGTTACAAGTTACCATATATGTGTACTAAAATGAATGCACAACGCGCAACTACCATATTGGTGGTAAACCCTGTCCTTTCTGTCACCAGAACACTGCTTAATACCACCAAAAGAGCCGTTATTTGACCGTTAGCAAATAAAACTAGTCGGAATATGATCGGAAAGTAACAGAATCATACCGGAAAACAAAACAAATCACAGTCTCACTTAAACAATCAATACACATCCTCCTAATTTGAGTACAGATCTCTATACCATCTAACAAAACACAATAGCTTGTGTACTTAGTTATTTCTATGGATAAAAGGAACACTTGAGAACATATATATTACTTTCAGACATTGTTTTGTTACAACAGACCTTGAAGATATTGTTTCATACAGACACTAAAGACACAAGATACCAGGATAGACCATAGAAGACACTAAGAGCTACTAAAGACACCAAGTTAGAAGAATCAAAGACACCATAAATCTCAAAGTTTATCCATCAAAAGACTTAGCAACAACCTGTAATTCTGCTCTCTTTTTTTTTCAAAAGTCTTTGAAATCCATAGCTTACTCGTAGCTTGGGTTTTGATTTCTAACCAATCTTACAGCTTGTCCTGTTGAAGTTTCCCTCTCGGTGTTTCTCTGTGAGAACTGGAAAAACAGTTGCTGGAGGAATCTTGAACTTTGTAAGTATGCTTTTATACCTGTAATCACAATGAGTATATTAAGCTGGAATTGTCGTGGCTTTGGAAAGCCAGAGGCAATTCGTGAACTACGTGATTTAGTGAAATTAAAATCTTCAGATATAATCTTTTTATGTGAAACCATTTGCAAAAAAGAAATCACTGAAAGAAAATTTCGATCCCTTGGCTATCTAAACTCTTTTATTTTATCATCTATTGGAAAAAAAAGTGGTCTCGGTCTTGCTTGGAAAGATGGCTTTGATCTATCGATCTTACAATCTAGTCAAAGAGGTTTCAAATGCACCTCACGGTCTTTTAAAGCTAATACTGCTTGTTCTCTACGCTTTATCTATGGGGAGCCAAATCGTAATCTTAGATCAGCAAGTTGGGATAAGTTTATTAGTGAACCTCATGATACAGTCTCCCCTTGCATAGTTGTTGGTGATCTGAATTGTATACTTCTCCCTGAAGACAAATGGGAAGGAAGAATAGTTACTGACAATGATTTGAAGGACCTTCAATCTTTATTAACTACTTGGAACCTGAGAGAAATTTCATTCTCAGGACCAGATTACACTTGGACTAATAGTCAAGAAGGTGAACACCTTATTCTGGAAAGAATTGATAGAGCAACAATCAACGATACCTGAGAATCTTGTTTTCCGGATACTAATACTCTGCATTTGCCGAGAATATCTTCAGATCATTCTCTCATATTGATCTCTCTCAGTGCTGGGGTTGAAGATCTTCCGAGACCTTTTCACTTCATGTCGAATTGATCTCAAGACAATACCTGCAAAACAGTTATTGAACAAGCTTGGTCAAGTTGTGTAAGAGGATCAAAACCTTACCAACTTAAACAAAAACTGAATATAGCAAAGAAAAAACTTAAACTTTGGAATAAAGTGTCTTTTGAAAATATTACACATTCCATTAGAAACACCAAGGTTGCCATTAATCAGGCACAAGAAAATGACCCTGGTAACACTTTCCTTTTGTCTGAATTGAAAGATAAAATGACAAATCTTTACTCTCTGGAGAAAATATCATGGAAAGATAAACCAAGGGAATTATGGCTGAGTGAAGGAGATGACAATAAACCTTATTTCCACAAAGCTACTATGTTTCGCAGGAAAAGAAACAATATAGCTTGGATCAAAGACTCTAATGGACACTGTCTAACTACAAGAGAAGCTATTGGAACTGAATTCTTATCATATTTCTAAGACCTCTATAAAACTTCTAATCCTGATGGAAAGATGAATTTATAGATTCTATGACATCTAAGGTCACTAAAGAGGATAATACCTCTCTTTCAGCTCCTATTTCAGATGAGGAGATCAACACAACTGCTTTTCAAATGGGAGCAAAAAAAGCTCCCGGTCCGGATGGTTATACAGGACAATTTTATCAAGTATATTAGGATATAGTAGGTGACTCTGTCTGCGAAATGGTCAAACATTTTTTCAAAACAGGACATCTACTTACACAATTCAATCATACTAACATATGTCTTATCCCTAAGACTGTTATGGCTGATTCCGTTAATCAGTTCAGGCCGACAGGCCTTTGTAATTTTGCTTGCAAAGTGGTATCAAAAACTATGGATAATATAATGAAGCCTTTGATGGACAAAATCATCTCACCTCATCAGAGTGCTTTTGTCCCTAAAAGACAAATCGCAGACAATGTACTATTGGCACATGAGGTAATTCACTGCATTAAGAAAAATAACAAAGGAAAAGTTGAACTAGCAGCTATAAAGCTGTACATGTCCAAGGCCTTTGATATACTTGAGTTGTCTTTCTTGGCAAAAGCTATGTCCAAACTTGGTTTTAATAAAAAAATGGATAAACCTAGTTATGAACTGTCTTAATACTGTTTCATACTCAATTCTATTGAATGGAAGTCCAATGGGTAATCTAAAAGCCTGAAAGAGGACTGAGGCAAGGAGATCCAATCTCCCCTTACCTATATATCATTTGAACTGAGGCACTATCAGCTTACATCTCTAAACTGGAGAAAACAAACCCGATCCATGGAGTAAAGATTGTAAGAGCAGCTCCACCAATCAGCCACCTCCATTTTGTTGATGATAGCTTTATCTTCACTAAGGCTACGATACCCGAGTTCCACGCTACAAAGGATTATCTCAAGAAGTACTGCAAAGCAAGTGGATAAGAAATTAATTTCCACAAATCTTAGTTGTTGCTAAGTAAAAATTTACACCCAAGACACAAGAGATTATTGGCAAGAATCCTAGGAATCTCTAATTTACATCTTGGCGAAAAATATCTAGGAGGACCAATAAATTTACTTAAGTAAAAAACCCAAACACATCTTTCACTTCTCTCTGCTATTGAGAAAATAACAAGTAGTTGGCTTACTCATTTTCTTTCACAAGCAGGAAGGACAACTTTGGTCAAACATGTGGGGAAAGCTATGCTAATGTACCAAATGGCTAACTTCCTAATACCTAAGAATCTCTGTCACAAAATTGATTCTCACCTCATGAGATTTTGGTGGGGGAGAGGATCCCAAGTCAGCTAAAAGAAAGCTTCATCTTTTGGCTCAGGAAAACATCTGCAAAACAAAAAGGGAAGGGGG